>JAQISU010000919.1:0-25462 GCA_029339505.1 Unio delphinus | reverse complement strand
TTTCTCTGACAAAATTTGACAAATATCCATCATTGTAGCTTGTATATGGTGTAGGAGTATAAATATGCTGATATCATTGGATATAATTTCCAAAAATATTATCTATGTGCATTTTAAGGGGCAAATTTTAATTTTTTAATTTTTAAAAAAAAAAATATTAAAATTTTAAAAACTAAAATCAATTTTTAAATTTTAATGTCATTTTTCTATTTTAAATGTTAATATATATGACACTTCTAAATTTCATGTGTTTATCATTAATAATAAAAATTTTATAGCATATTAAAGTTTCATCAAAACTGCCTGTACAGGACATAGACCACAATTAATTTTACTATATGTTCTCTACATATATTTCTCAGTGCTGACCTTTCCACAGTGTGACAATCAATACAAATCATATGTTAATCTAAAATACCTCCAAAGATGACTTCACGGTGAAATTCTTGTCAAGGGTTGATCGGCATTTTTTTGAGCTGCTGCACTGTAAACAGAACAGCATGTACACAGACCACATATTTCACTTCCGGATCATCACCAAAGCCTTATTACTCCATGTGCACTGTCGCCAAATTACACACTGACAACCACTCTCTCTGCTCATATTCTCAAGAATGAACAATTACCTTTAAATCCCTACCAAATATGCATCAATATAACTCTTCTATCACCACCAAAAGGAGAGAGGAAAAAATGTTCTAAAAATAGACTGGAACTACATTCGTGGGTACTGAACTGGAAGTATTAATTGTGGTGTGATTCCTGACAGGCCCAACTTTTGGGGGCAAATTTTAGTAAAACTTTTATTTTTGAATGCCACACCTATTTGAACTTTATACATGAAGTCTTTTTGAATTTCCTTGCATACAAGACATGTGACACCTGCTGGAAAGTGTGTAGTGCAGGTGTTCCACAGGGTGCAAGTGTTGATTCATGTGCTTTTGAGAAACCAAAACTAAATTTGCTATATCTTCCTTAATTATAGGACTTTTTCAATGCTGTAAAAACCTAATTGTACTACAAGATAAGGCCTGTCTGAAACTATGTTGAAAGTTTATACATTTTGATCAATTCAAATTTTAATGGAAATTTAAATAAACATATAAATTTATAAACTAAATTTTATTGAAAAATTAAATTTTCATAAAAGTTTGAAAACAGATTTTGTCAAAGTTTAGGCAGAAAAGTTGATCAATCAATGGTCTTTAAAATAAATGGTGGTTTGGGTCTGTGTAACTGAGAACATTTTTCCCAGGGGTAGTGAAGTAGCATGACTCATAGTGATTTTGGCAACAAACCGCAATATGCCTGTCAAGGTGCATATAGGTGTACACACTAAAGAAGCAACAACAGGTGCTATGTTCCATATTTATTGTGTCAGGTATTTAGGCAGTTATTTGTATAATTAATAGTGCACTCAGATTTAAACATCTGATGGGACCACTTCCATGTTTTATAGGAAAATTGCATTACATTTCAGTGTCGATAACTACAAAAAGCGACAATAAGATAGGAAAATACAGTTTTTAGGCAGGCTTTACCTTACTGAACAATGGTGCTAATCTCTCCCATGAAGATCTAAGCCATGTCCTTGAGGTGCTGTATATTAGTGTGGTGATATGATCACTTATGGCAGTACACTGCATATGTCCTTATGAAACCTTGCTATCACCACCAGACTACTGGAGAGCTTCCAAGCTGATCCACCACTAACACTTTGTTCCAGATACCAGCCTAGACCTGAAAAGATATAAAATGTTTCACTTATATCTAGAAAACAGTAAGATGTATGCAAATGAAGTTAAAATGTGTTAGATATAGTGATTTCCAAATAACATTCAGGCAGCAAGCATAGGAAATAAATATTAAACTTGACAGAGTGACACTCAGAAATGTGAAGTAATAGTCATGTATTAAAGTAATAAATTCATCCTAAAAGTATATGAAGTTTCTATAAGCATATCTGGTCATTTACAGGTTAAATAACTAATCAGGTAGACTATGCATCACAAACATTAAGGAAATGCGGGGACGGTGAGGTTTGATCATTGGTGGAAACATTAGTACATGCCAGTATACAGGATAGTCAAGCGACAATGTAGTAAAAAAGAATATATTACTATAAGCAATCTTATTCATGAGATAAATAATAATTCTGGATATTGCAAGAGAATACAGTCAAATGTGGCCACACAAATCAACTACAGGTACCAATACATCCTATATCATAAACTAAATGTGAAATTCTGATCCCCAAAACTTGTAAACAAGAATGGAAATTTGCATATGTGGGACATATACAATGTAATTGTTATGATCAAATGTGCAAAAATAATTCAAATGATCTGTTTGAATATTTAAAGTGTATTTTTAAGGGTGTTTGATACCAATTATTAACCTCAATGGTTCAATAGAATCAGATATCAGCTGATATTACAATACCGCACTCTATCCAAGTACTGAATTGAAATATGTTACCATACATGGGCATATTAATGAAGAAAATAACATTTTGGGATACATTTAGTGCACACAGCCAGAAATGTGTCTTACAGATTCACTGTAGGTACAATGTCAGCCTATATGATGTACTGAATGTGAACTTTGGATCCCAAACATTCTAAAATATGTGAATATTTGTTCATGTGGGATATGTAACCATGCTAAGATCAGTTGTACACAGTTAAACTCAAAATATATGTTTGAATATATCTTGTGCAATCTTTAGAGTGTCAGTTAACAAATATTATTAGTAATTAACAATGCATAAATTAAGATGTATCATAAGAATTCACATAACATCATACAGGCCACAATGCCGCACTTCAGTAATCAATATCTTAGCCAAACTGAACAATAAAATTGAATGCATTTTGTGCTCAACTTACATAATTTTGCTGTTTTCTTACATCCAAGGGTAAATATACATGTGGAAAGTATATTTTATCCCTTCAGCCTGCATTTCATTCTCAGAAAGTTTAAACTGATTTAGTAGAGAACTTGAGTAGGTTCTAGTATAAAGTTTTCATCACTGTCCTCTCACTAAACACCCTGTAACTATATTTGTTAACAATTACTAAAGGCTATATAAGCAGATATGTGTTACTCAGGAAGTCACCCCATCATAAACACATAAATTAACTGATTGGACCCCTAATAAATAGTTTGAATGATCAATACAAAATAGAATCTGTCTTTCATACATTTTAAATGTATGTCTCATTTTGACTTACAAAGATATTTTCTCTGACAAAATTTGACAAATATCCATCATTGTAGCTTGTATATGGTGTAGGAGTATAAATATGCTGATATCATTGGATATAATTTCCAAAAATATTATCTATGTGCATTTTAAGGGGCAAATTTTAATTTTTTAATTTTTAAAAAAAAAAATATTAAAATTTTAAAAACTAAAATCAATTTTTAAATTTTAATGTCATTTTTCTATTTTAAATGTTAATATATATGACACTTCTAAATTTCATGTGTTTATCATTAATAATAAAAATTTTATAGCATATTAAAGTTTCATCAAAACTGCCTGTACAGGACATAGACCACAATTAATTTTACTATATGTTCTCTACATATATTTCTCAGTGCTGACCTTTCCACAGTGTGACAATCAATACAAATCATATGTTAATCTAAAATACCTCCAAAGATGACTTCACGGTGAAATTCTTGTCAAGGGTTGATCGGCATTTTTTTGAGCTGCTGCACTGTAAACAGAACAGCATGTACACAGACCACATATTTCACTTCCGGATCATCACCAAAGCCTTATTACTCCATGTGCACTGTCGCCAAATTACACACTGACAACCACTCTCTCTGCTCATATTCTCAAGAATGAACAATTACCTTTAAATCCCTACCAAATATGCATCAATATAACTCTTCTATCACCACCAAAAGGAGAGAGGAAAAAATGTTCTAAAAATAGACTGGAACTACATTCGTGGGTACTGAACTGGAAGTATTAATTGTGGTGTGATTCCTGACAGGCCCAACTTTTGGGGGCAAATTTTAGTAAAACTTTTATTTTTGAATGCCACACCTATTTGAACTTTATACATGAAGTCTTTTTGAATTTCCTTGCATACAAGACATGTGACACCTGCTGGAAAGTGTGTAGTGCAGGTGTTCCACAGGGTGCAAGTGTTGATTCATGTGCTTTTGAGAAACCAAAACTAAATTTGCTATATCTTCCTTAATTATAGGACTTTTTCAATGCTGTAAAAACCTAATTGTACTACAAGATAAGGCCTGTCTGAAACTATGTTGAAAGTTTATACATTTTGATCAATTCAAATTTTAATGGAAATTTAAATAAACATATAAATTTATAAACTAAATTTTATTGAAAAATTAAATTTTCATAAAAGTTTGAAAACAGATTTTGTCAAAGTTTAGGCAGAAAAGTTGATCAATCAATGGTCTTTAAAATAAATGGTGGTTTGGGTCTGTGTAACTGAGAACATTTTTCCCAGGGGTAGTGAAGTAGCATGACTCATAGTGATTTTGGCAACAAACCGCAATATGCCTGTCAAGGTGCATATAGGTGTACACACTAAAGAAGCAACAACAGGTGCTATGTTCCATATTTATTGTGTCAGGTATTTAGGCAGTTATTTGTATAATTAATAGTGCACTCAGATTTAAACATCTGATGGGACCACTTCCATGTTTTATAGGAAAATTGCATTACATTTCAGTGTCGATAACTACAAAAAGCGACAATAAGATAGGAAAATACAGTTTTTAGGCAGGCTTTACCTTACTGAACAATGGTGCTAATCTCTCCCATGAAGATCTAAGCCATGTCCTTGAGGTGCTGTATATTAGTGTGGTGATATGATCACTTATGGCAGTACACTGCATATGTCCTTATGAAACCTTGCTATCACCACCAGACTACTGGAGAGCTTCCAAGCTGATCCACCACTAACACTTTGTTCCAGATACCAGCCTAGACCTGAAAAGATATAAAATGTTTCACTTATATCTAGAAAACAGTAAGATGTATGCAAATGAAGTTAAAATGTGTTAGATATAGTGATTTCCAAATAACATTCAGGCAGCAAGCATAGGAAATAAATATTAAACTTGACAGAGTGACACTCAGAAATGTGAAGTAATAGTCATGTATTAAAGTAATAAATTCATCCTAAAAGTATATGAAGTTTCTATAAGCATATCTGGTCATTTACAGGTTAAATAACTAATCAGGTAGACTATGCATCACAAACATTAAGGAAATGCGGGGACGGTGAGGTTTGATCATTGGTGGAAACATTAGTACATGCCAGTATACAGGATAGTCAAGCGACAATGTAGTAAAAAAGAATATATTACTATAAGCAATCTTATTCATGAGATAAATAATAATTCTGGATATTGCAAGAGAATACAGTCAAATGTGGCCACACAAATCAACTACAGGTACCAATACATCCTATATCATAAACTAAATGTGAAATTCTGATCCCCAAAACTTGTAAACAAGAATGGAAATTTGCATATGTGGGACATATACAATGTAATTGTTATGATCAAATGTGCAAAAATAATTCAAATGATCTGTTTGAATATTTAAAGTGTATTTTTAAGGGTGTTTGATACCAATTATTAACCTCAATGGTTCAATAGAATCAGATATCAGCTGATATTACAATACCGCACTCTATCCAAGTACTGAATTGAAATATGTTACCATACATGGGCATATTAATGAAGAAAATAACATTTTGGGATACATTTAGTGCACACAGCCAGAAATGTGTCTTACAGATTCACTGTAGGTACAATGTCAGCCTATATGATGTACTGAATGTGAACTTTGGATCCCAAACATTCTAAAATATGTGAATATTTGTTCATGTGGGATATGTAACCATGCTAAGATCAGTTGTACACAGTTAAACTCAAAATATATGTTTGAATATATCTTGTGCAATCTTTAGAGTGTCAGTTAACAAATATTATTAGTAATTAACAATGCATAAATTAAGATGTATCATAAGAATTCACATAACATCATACAGGCCACAATGCCGCACTTCAGTAATCAATATCTTAGCCAAACTGAACAATAAAATTGAATGCATTTTGTGCTCAACTTACATAATTTTGCTGTTTTCTTACATCCAAGGGTAAATATACATGTGGAAAGTATATTTTATCCCTTCAGCCTGCATTTCATTCTCAGAAAGTTTAAACTGATTTAGTAGAGAACTTGAGTAGGTTCTAGTATAAAGTTTTCATCACTGTCCTCTCACTAAACACCCTGTAACTATATTTGTTAACAATTACTAAAGGCTATATAAGCAGATATGTGTTACTCAGGAAGTCACCCCATCATAAACACATAAATTAACTGATTGGACCCCTAATAAATAGTTTGAATGATCAATACAAAATAGAATCTGTCTTTCATACATTTTAAATGTATGTCTCATTTTGACTTACAAAGATATTTTCTCTGACAAAATTTGACAAATATCCATCATTGTAGCTTGTATATGGTGTAGGAGTATAAATATGCTGATATCATTGGATATAATTTCCAAAAATATTATCTATGTGCATTTTAAGGGGCAAATTTTAATTTTTTAATTTTTAAAAAAAAAAATATTAAAATTTTAAAAACTAAAATCAATTTTTAAATTTTAATGTCATTTTTCTATTTTAAATGTTAATATATATGACACTTCTAAATTTCATGTGTTTATCATTAATAATAAAAATTTTATAGCATATTAAAGTTTCATCAAAACTGCCTGTACAGGACATAGACCACAATTAATTTTACTATATGTTCTCTACATATATTTCTCAGTGCTGACCTTTCCACAGTGTGACAATCAATACAAATCATATGTTAATCTAAAATACCTCCAAAGATGACTTCACGGTGAAATTCTTGTCAAGGGTTGATCGGCATTTTTTTGAGCTGCTGCACTGTAAACAGAACAGCATGTACACAGACCACATATTTCACTTCCGGATCATCACCAAAGCCTTATTACTCCATGTGCACTGTCGCCAAATTACACACTGACAACCACTCTCTCTGCTCATATTCTCAAGAATGAACAATTACCTTTAAATCCCTACCAAATATGCATCAATATAACTCTTCTATCACCACCAAAAGGAGAGAGGAAAAAATGTTCTAAAAATAGACTGGAACTACATTCGTGGGTACTGAACTGGAAGTATTAATTGTGGTGTGATTCCTGACAGGCCCAACTTTTGGGGGCAAATTTTAGTAAAACTTTTATTTTTGAATGCCACACCTATTTGAACTTTATACATGAAGTCTTTTTGAATTTCCTTGCATACAAGACATGTGACACCTGCTGGAAAGTGTGTAGTGCAGGTGTTCCACAGGGTGCAAGTGTTGATTCATGTGCTTTTGAGAAACCAAAACTAAATTTGCTATATCTTCCTTAATTATAGGACTTTTTCAATGCTGTAAAAACCTAATTGTACTACAAGATAAGGCCTGTCTGAAACTATGTTGAAAGTTTATACATTTTGATCAATTCAAATTTTAATGGAAATTTAAATAAACATATAAATTTATAAACTAAATTTTATTGAAAAATTAAATTTTCATAAAAGTTTGAAAACAGATTTTGTCAAAGTTTAGGCAGAAAAGTTGATCAATCAATGGTCTTTAAAATAAATGGTGGTTTGGGTCTGTGTAACTGAGAACATTTTTCCCAGGGGTAGTGAAGTAGCATGACTCATAGTGATTTTGGCAACAAACCGCAATATGCCTGTCAAGGTGCATATAGGTGTACACACTAAAGAAGCAACAACAGGTGCTATGTTCCATATTTATTGTGTCAGGTATTTAGGCAGTTATTTGTATAATTAATAGTGCACTCAGATTTAAACATCTGATGGGACCACTTCCATGTTTTATAGGAAAATTGCATTACATTTCAGTGTCGATAACTACAAAAAGCGACAATAAGATAGGAAAATACAGTTTTTAGGCAGGCTTTACCTTACTGAACAATGGTGCTAATCTCTCCCATGAAGATCTAAGCCATGTCCTTGAGGTGCTGTATATTAGTGTGGTGATATGATCACTTATGGCAGTACACTGCATATGTCCTTATGAAACCTTGCTATCACCACCAGACTACTGGAGAGCTTCCAAGCTGATCCACCACTAACACTTTGTTCCAGATACCAGCCTAGACCTGAAAAGATATAAAATGTTTCACTTATATCTAGAAAACAGTAAGATGTATGCAAATGAAGTTAAAATGTGTTAGATATAGTGATTTCCAAATAACATTCAGGCAGCAAGCATAGGAAATAAATATTAAACTTGACAGAGTGACACTCAGAAATGTGAAGTAATAGTCATGTATTAAAGTAATAAATTCATCCTAAAAGTATATGAAGTTTCTATAAGCATATCTGGTCATTTACAGGTTAAATAACTAATCAGGTAGACTATGCATCACAAACATTAAGGAAATGCGGGGACGGTGAGGTTTGATCATTGGTGGAAACATTAGTACATGCCAGTATACAGGATAGTCAAGCGACAATGTAGTAAAAAAGAATATATTACTATAAGCAATCTTATTCATGAGATAAATAATAATTCTGGATATTGCAAGAGAATACAGTCAAATGTGGCCACACAAATCAACTACAGGTACCAATACATCCTATATCATAAACTAAATGTGAAATTCTGATCCCCAAAACTTGTAAACAAGAATGGAAATTTGCATATGTGGGACATATACAATGTAATTGTTATGATCAAATGTGCAAAAATAATTCAAATGATCTGTTTGAATATTTAAAGTGTATTTTTAAGGGTGTTTGATACCAATTATTAACCTCAATGGTTCAATAGAATCAGATATCAGCTGATATTACAATACCGCACTCTATCCAAGTACTGAATTGAAATATGTTACCATACATGGGCATATTAATGAAGAAAATAACATTTTGGGATACATTTAGTGCACACAGCCAGAAATGTGTCTTACAGATTCACTGTAGGTACAATGTCAGCCTATATGATGTACTGAATGTGAACTTTGGATCCCAAACATTCTAAAATATGTGAATATTTGTTCATGTGGGATATGTAACCATGCTAAGATCAGTTGTACACAGTTAAACTCAAAATATATGTTTGAATATATCTTGTGCAATCTTTAGAGTGTCAGTTAACAAATATTATTAGTAATTAACAATGCATAAATTAAGATGTATCATAAGAATTCACATAACATCATACAGGCCACAATGCCGCACTTCAGTAATCAATATCTTAGCCAAACTGAACAATAAAATTGAATGCATTTTGTGCTCAACTTACATAATTTTGCTGTTTTCTTACATCCAAGGGTAAATATACATGTGGAAAGTATATTTTATCCCTTCAGCCTGCATTTCATTCTCAGAAAGTTTAAACTGATTTAGTAGAGAACTTGAGTAGGTTCTAGTATAAAGTTTTCATCACTGTCCTCTCACTAAACACCCTGTAACTATATTTGTTAACAATTACTAAAGGCTATATAAGCAGATATGTGTTACTCAGGAAGTCACCCCATCATAAACACATAAATTAACTGATTGGACCCCTAATAAATAGTTTGAATGATCAATACAAAATAGAATCTGTCTTTCATACATTTTAAATGTATGTCTCATTTTGACTTACAAAGATATTTTCTCTGACAAAATTTGACAAATATCCATCATTGTAGCTCGTATATGGTGTAGGAGTATAAATATGCTGATATCATTGGATATAATTTCCAAAAATATTATCTATGTGCATTTTAAGGGGCAAATTTTAATTTTTTAATTTTTTAAAAAAAAAATATTAAAATTTTAAAAACTAAAATCAATTTTTAAATTTTAATGTCATTTTTCTATTTTAAATGTTAATATATATGACACTTCTAAATTTCATGTGTTTATCATTAATAATAAAAATTTTATAGCATATTAAAGTTTCATCAAAACTGCCTGTACAGGCCCAACTTTTGGGGGCAAATTTTAGTAAAACTTTTATTTTTGAATGCCACACCTATTTGAACTTTATACATGAAGTCTTTTTGAATTTCCTTGCATACAAGACATGTGACACCTGCTGGAAAGTGTGTAGTGCAGGTGTTCCACAGGGTGCAAGTGTTGATTCATGTGCTTTTGAGAAACCAAAACTAAATTTGCTATATCTTCCTTAATTATAGGACTTTTTCAATGCTGTAAAAACCTAATTGTACTACAAGATAAGGCCTGTCTGAAACTATGTTGAAAGTTTATACATTTTGATCAATTCAAATTTTAATGGAAATTTAAATAAACATATAAATTTATAAACTAAATTTTATTGAAAAATTAAATTTTCATAAAAGTTTGAAAACAGATTTTGTCAAAGTTTAGGCAGAAAAGTTGATCAATCAATGGTCTTTAAAATAAATGGTGGTTTGGGTCTGTGTAACTGAGAACATTTTTCCCAGGGGTAGTGAAGTAGCATGACTCATAGTGATTTTGGCAACAAACCGCAATATGCCTGTCAAGGTGCATATAGGTGTACACACTAAAGAAGCAACAACAGGTGCTATGTTCCATATTTATTGTGTCAGGTATTTAGGCAGTTATTTGTATAATTAATAGTGCACTCAGATTTAAACATCTGATGGGACCACTTCCATGTTTTATAGGAAAATTGCATTACATTTCAGTGTCGATAACTACAAAAAGCGACAATAAGATAGGAAAATACAGTTTTTAGGCAGGCTTTACCTTACTGAACAATGGTGCTAATCTCTCCCATGAAGATCTAAGCCATGTCCTTGAGGTGCTGTATATTAGTGTGGTGATATGATCACTTATGGCAGTACACTGCATATGTCCTTATGAAACCTTGCTATCACCACCAGACTACTGGAGAGCTTCCAAGCTGATCCACCACTAACACTTTGTTCCAGATACCAGCCTAGACCTGAAAAGATATAAAATGTTTCACTTATATCTAGAAAACAGTAAGATGTATGCAAATGAAGTTAAAATGTGTTAGATATAGTGATTTCCAAATAACATTCAGGCAGCAAGCATAGGAAATAAATATTAAACTTGACAGAGTGACACTCAGAAATGTGAAGTAATAGTCATGTATTAAAGTAATAAATTCATCCTAAAAGTATATGAAGTTTCTATAAGCATATCTGGTCATTTACAGGTTAAATAACTAATCAGGTAGACTATGCATCACAAACATTAAGGAAATGCGGGGACGGTGAGGTTTGATCATTGGTGGAAACATTAGTACATGCCAGTATACAGGATAGTCAAGCGACAATGTAGTAAAAAAGAATATATTACTATAAGCAATCTTATTCATGAGATAAATAATAATTCTGGATATTGCAAGAGAATACAGTCAAATGTGGCCACACAAATCAACTACAGGTACCAATACATCCTATATCATAAACTAAATGTGAAATTCTGATCCCCAAAACTTGTAAACAAGAATGGAAATTTGCATATGTGGGACATATACAATGTAATTGTTATGATCAAATGTGCAAAAATAATTCAAATGATCTGTTTGAATATTTAAAGTGTATTTTTAAGGGTGTTTGATACCAATTATTAACCTCAATGGTTCAATAGAATCAGATATCAGCTGATATTACAATACCGCACTCTATCCAAGTACTGAATTGAAATATGTTACCATACATGGGCATATTAATGAAGAAAATAACATTTTGGGATACATTTAGTGCACACAGCCAGAAATGTGTCTTACAGATTCACTGTAGGTACAATGTCAGCCTATATGATGTACTGAATGTGAACTTTGGATCCCAAACATTCTAAAATATGTGAATATTTGTTCATGTGGGATATGTAACCATGCTAAGATCAGTTGTACACAGTTAAACTCAAAATATATGTTTGAATATATCTTGTGCAATCTTTAGAGTGTCAGTTAACAAATATTATTAGTAATTAACAATGCATAAATTAAGATGTATCATAAGAATTCACATAACATCATACAGGCCACAATGCCGCACTTCAGTAATCAATATCTTAGCCAAACTGAACAATAAAATTGAATGCATTTTGTGCTCAACTTACATAATTTTGCTGTTTTCTTACATCCAAGGGTAAATATACATGTGGAAAGTATATTTTATCCCTTCAGCCTGCATTTCATTCTCAGAAAGTTTAAACTGATTTAGTAGAGAACTTGAGTAGGTTCTAGTATAAAGTTTTCATCACTGTCCTCTCACTAAACACCCTGTAACTATATTTGTTAACAATTACTAAAGGCTATATAAGCAGATATGTGTTACTCAGGAAGTCACCCCATCATAAACACATAAATTAACTGATTGGACCCCTAATAAATAGTTTGAATGATCAATACAAAATAGAATCTGTCTTTCATACATTTTAAATGTATGTCTCATTTTGACTTACAAAGATATTTTCTCTGACAAAATTTGACAAATATCCATCATTGTAGCTTGTATATGGTGTAGGAGTATAAATATGCTGATATCATTGGATATAATTTCCAAAAATATTATCTATGTGCATTTTAAGGGGCAAATTTTAATTTTTTAATTTTTTAAAAAAAAAATATTAAAATTTTAAAAACTAAAATCAATTTTTAAATTTTAATGTCATTTTTCTATTTTAAATGTTAATATATATGACACTTCTAAATTTCATGTGTTTATCATTAATAATAAAAATTTTATAGCATATTAAAGTTTCATCAAAACTGCCTGTACAGGACATAGACCACAATTAATTTTACTATATGTTCTCTACATATATTTCTCAGTGCTGACCTTTCCACAGTGTGACAATCAATACAAATCATATGTTAATCTAAAATACCTCCAAAGATGACTTCACGGTGAAATTCTTGTCAAGGGTTGATCGGCATTTTTTTGAGCTGCTGCACTGTAAACAGAACAGCATGTACACAGACCACATATTTCACTTCCGGATCATCACCAAAGCCTTATTACTCCATGTGCACTGTCGCCAAATTACACACTGACAACCACTCTCTCTGCTCATATTCTCAAGAATGAACAATTACCTTTAAATCCCTACCAAATATGCATCAATATAACTCTTCTATCACCACCAAAAGGAGAGAGGAAAAAATGTTCTAAAAATAGACTGGAACTACATTCGTGGGTACTGAACTGGAAGTATTAATTGTGGTGTGATTCCTGACAGGCCCAACTTTTGGGGGCAAATTTTAGTAAAACTTTTATTTTTGAATGCCACACCTATTTGAACTTTATACATGAAGTCTTTTTGAATTTCCTTGCATACAAGACATGTGACACCTGCTGGAAAGTGTGTAGTGCAGGTGTTCCACAGGGTGCAAGTGTTGATTCATGTGCTTTTGAGAAACCAAAACTAAATTTGCTATATCTTCCTTAATTATAGGACTTTTTCAATGCTGTAAAAACCTAATTGTACTACAAGATAAGGCCTGTCTGAAACTATGTTGAAAGTTTATACATTTTGATCAATTCAAATTTTAATGGAAATTTAAATAAACATATAAATTTATAAACTAAATTTTATTGAAAAATTAAATTTTCATAAAAGTTTGAAAACAGATTTTGTCAAAGTTTAGGCAGAAAAGTTGATCAATCAATGGTCTTTAAAATAAATGGTGGTTTGGGTCTGTGTAACTGAGAACATTTTTCCCAGGGGTAGTGAAGTAGCATGACTCATAGTGATTTTGGCAACAAACCGCAATATGCCTGTCAAGGTGCATATAGGTGTACACACTAAAGAAGCAACAACAGGTGCTATGTTCCATATTTATTGTGTCAGGTATTTAGGCAGTTATTTGTATAATTAATAGTGCACTCAGATTTAAACATCTGATGGGACCACTTCCATGTTTTATAGGAAAATTGCATTACATTTCAGTGTCGATAACTACAAAAAGCGACAATAAGATAGGAAAATACAGTTTTTAGGCAGGCTTTACCTTACTGAACAATGGTGCTAATCTCTCCCATGAAGATCTAAGCCATGTCCTTGAGGTGCTGTATATTAGTGTGGTGATATGATCACTTATGGCAGTACACTGCATATGTCCTTATGAAACCTTGCTATCACCACCAGACTACTGGAGAGCTTCCAAGCTGATCCACCACTAACACTTTGTTCCAGATACCAGCCTAGACCTGAAAAGATATAAAATGTTTCACTTATATCTAGAAAACAGTAAGATGTATGCAAATGAAGTTAAAATGTGTTAGATATAGTGATTTCCAAATAACATTCAGGCAGCAAGCATAGGAAATAAATATTAAACTTGACAGAGTGACACTCAGAAATGTGAAGTAATAGTCATGTATTAAAGTAATAAATTCATCCTAAAAGTATATGAAGTTTCTATAAGCATATCTGGTCATTTACAGGTTAAATAACTAATCAGGTAGACTATGCATCACAAACATTAAGGAAATGCGGGGACGGTGAGGTTTGATCATTGGTGGAAACATTAGTACATGCCAGTATACAGGATAGTCAAGCGACAATGTAGTAAAAAAGAATATATTACTATAAGCAATCTTATTCATGAGATAAATAATAATTCTGGATATTGCAAGAGAATACAGTCAAATGTGGCCACACAAATCAACTACAGGTACCAATACATCCTATATCATAAACTAAATGTGAAATTCTGATCCCCAAAACTTGTAAACAAGAATGGAAATTTGCATATGTGGGACATATACAATGTAATTGTTATGATCAAATGTGCAAAAATAATTCAAATGATCTGTTTGAATATTTAAAGTGTATTTTTAAGGGTGTTTGATACCAATTATTAACCTCAATGGTTCAATAGAATCAGATATCAGCTGATATTACAATACCGCACTCTATCCAAGTACTGAATTGAAATATGTTACCATACATGGGCATATTAATGAAGAAAATAACATTTTGGGATACATTTAGTGCACACAGCCAGAAATGTGTCTTACAGATTCACTGTAGGTACAATGTCAGCCTATATGATGTACTGAATGTGAACTTTGGATCCCAAACATTCTAAAATATGTGAATATTTGTTCATGTGGGATATGTAACCATGCTAAGATCAGTTGTACACAGTTAAACTCAAAATATATGTTTGAATATATCTTGTGCAATCTTTAGAGTGTCAGTTAACAAATATTATTAGTAATTAACAATGCATAAATTAAGATGTATCATAAGAATTCACATAACATCATACAGGCCACAATGCCGCACTTCAGTAATCAATATCTTAGCCAAACTGAACAATAAAATTGAATGCATTTTGTGCTCAACTTACATAATTTTGCTGTTTTCTTACATCCAAGGGTAAATATACATGTGGAAAGTATATTTTATCCCTTCAGCCTGCATTTCATTCTCAGAAAGTTTAAACTGATTTAGTAGAGAACTTGAGTAGGTTCTAGTATAAAGTTTTCATCACTGTCCTCTCACTAAACACCCTGTAACTATATTTGTTAACAATTACTAAAGGCTATATAAGCAGATATGTGTTACTCAGGAAGTCACCCCATCATAAACACATAAATTAACTGATTGGACCCCTAATAAATAGTTTGAATGATCAATACAAAATAGAATCTGTCTTTCATACATTTTAAATGTATGTCTCATTTTGACTTACAAAGATATTTTCTCTGACAAAATTTGACAAATATCCATCATTGTAGCTTGTATATGGTGTAGGAGTATAAATATGCTGATATCATTGGATATAATTTCCAAAAATATTATCTATGTGCATTTTAAGGGGCAAATTTTAATTTTTTAATTTTTAAAAAAAAAAATATTAAAATTTTAAAAACTAAAATCAATTTTTAAATTTTAATGTCATTTTTCTATTTTAAATGTTAATATATATGACACTTCTAAATTTCATGTGTTTATCATTAATAATAAAAATTTTATAGCATATTAAAGTTTCATCAAAACTGCCTGTACAGGACATAGACCACAATTAATTTTACTATATGTTCTCTACATATATTTCTCAGTGCTGACCTTTCCACAGTGTGACAATCAATACAAATCATATGTTAATCTAAAATACCTCCAAAGATGACTTCACGGTGAAATTCTTGTCAAGGGTTGATCGGCATTTTTTTGAGCTGCTGCACTGTAAACAGAACAGCATGTACACAGACCACATATTTCACTTCCGGATCATCACCAAAGCCTTATTACTCCATGTGCACTGTCGCCAAATTACACACTGACAACCACTCTCTCTGCTCATATTCTCAAGAATGAACAATTACCTTTAAATCCCTACCAAATATGCATCAATATAACTCTTCTATCACCACCAAAAGGAGAGAGGAAAAAATGTTCTAAAAATAGACTGGAACTACATTCGTGGGTACTGAACTGGAAGTATTAATTGTGGTGTGATTCCTGACAGGCCCAACTTTTGGGGGCAAATTTTAGTAAAACTTTTATTTTTGAATGCCACACCTATTTGAACTTTATACATGAAGTCTTTTTGAATTTCCTTGCATACAAGACATGTGACACCTGCTGGAAAGTGTGTAGTGCAGGTGTTCCACAGGGTGCAAGTGTTGATTCATGTGCTTTTGAGAAACCAAAACTAAATTTGCTATATCTTCCTTAATTATAGGACTTTTTCAATGCTGTAAAAACCTAATTGTACTACAAGATAAGGCCTGTCTGAAACTATGTTGAAAGTTTATACATTTTGATCAATTCAAATTTTAATGGAAATTTAAATAAACATATAAATTTATAAACTAAATTTTATTGAAAAATTAAATTTTCATAAAAGTTTGAAAACAGATTTTGTCAAAGTTTAGGCAGAAAAGTTGATCAATCAATGGTCTTTAAAATAAATGGTGGTTTGGGTCTGTGTAACTGAGAACATTTTTCCCAGGGGTAGTGAAGTAGCATGACTCATAGTGATTTTGGCAACAAACCGCAATATGCCTGTCAAGGTGCATATAGGTGTACACACTAAAGAAGCAACAACAGGTGCTATGTTCCATATTTATTGTGTCAGGTATTTAGGCAGTTATTTGTATAATTAATAGTGCACTCAGATTTAAACATCTGATGGGACCACTTCCATGTTTTATAGGAAAATTGCATTACATTTCAGTGTCGATAACTACAAAAAGCGACAATAAGATAGGAAAATACAGTTTTTAGGCAGGCTTTACCTTACTGAACAATGGTGCTAATCTCTCCCATGAAGATCTAAGCCATGTCCTTGAGGTGCTGTATATTAGTGTGGTGATATGATCACTTATGGCAGTACACTGCATATGTCCTTATGAAACCTTGCTATCACCACCAGACTACTGGAGAGCTTCCAAGCTGATCCACCACTAACACTTTGTTCCAGATACCAGCCTAGACCTGAAAAGATATAAAATGTTTCACTTATATCTAGAAAACAGTAAGATGTATGCAAATGAAGTTAAAATGTGTTAGATATAGTGATTTCCAAATAACATTCAGGCAGCAAGCATAGGAAATAAATATTAAACTTGACAGAGTGACACTCAGAAATGTGAAGTAATAGTCATGTATTAAAGTAATAAATTCATCCTAAAAGTATATGAAGTTTCTATAAGCATATCTGGTCATTTACAGGTTAAATAACTAATCAGGTAGACTATGCATCACAAACATTAAGGAAATGCGGGGACGGTGAGGTTTGATCATTGGTGGAAACATTAGTACATGCCAGTATACAGGATAGTCAAGCGACAATGTAGTAAAAAAGAATATATTACTATAAGCAATCTTATTCATGAGATAAATAATAATTCTGGATATTGCAAGAGAATACAGTCAAATGTGGCCACACAAATCAACTACAGGTACCAATACATCCTATATCATAAACTAAATGTGAAATTCTGATCCCCAAAACTTGTAAACAAGAATGGAAATTTGCATATGTGGGACATATACAATGTAATTGTTATGATCAAATGTGCAAAAATAATTCAAATGATCTGTTTGAATATTTAAAGTGTATTTTTAAGGGTGTTTGATACCAATTATTAACCTCAATGGTTCAATAGAATCAGATATCAGCTGATATTACAATACCGCACTCTATCCAAGTACTGAATTGAAATATGTTACCATACATGGGCATATTAATGAAGAAAATAACATTTTGGGATACATTTAGTGCACACAGCCAGAAATGTGTCTTACAGATTCACTGTAGGTACAATGTCAGCCTATATGATGTACTGAATGTGAACTTTGGATCCCAAACATTCTAAAATATGTGAATATTTGTTCATGTGGGATATGTAACCATGCTAAGATCAGTTGTACACAGTTAAACTCAAAATATATGTTTGAATATATCTTGTGCAATCTTTAGAGTGTCAGTTAACAAATATTATTAGTAATTAACAATGCATAAATTAAGATGTATCATAAGAATTCACATAACATCATACAGGCCACAATGCCGCACTTCAGTAATCAATATCTTAGCCAAACTGAACAATAAAATTGAATGCATTTTGTGCTCAACTTACATAATTTTGCTGTTTTCTTACATCCAAGGGTAAATATACATGTGGAAAGTATATTTTATCCCTTCAGCCTGCATTTCATTCTCAGAAAGTTTAAACTGATTTAGTAGAGAACTTGAGTAGGTTCTAGTATAAAGTTTTCATCACTGTCCTCTCACTAAACACCCTGTAACTATATTTGTTAACAATTACTAAAGGCTATATAAGCAGATATGTGTTACTCAGGAAGTCACCCCATCATAAACACATAAATTAACTGATTGGACCCCTAATAAATAGTTTGAATGATCAATACAAAATAGAATCTGTCTTTCATACATTTTAAATGTATGTCTCATTTTGACTTACAAAGATATTTTCTCTGACAAAATTTGACAAATATCCATCATTGTAGCTTGTATATGGTGTAGGAGTATAAATATGCTGATATCATTGGATATAATTTCCAAAAATATTATCTATGTGCATTTTAAGGGGCAAATTTTAATTTTTTAATTTTTAAAAAAAAAAATATTAAAATTTTAAAAACTAAAATCAATTTTTAAATTTTAATGTCATTTTTCTATTTTAAATGTTAATATATATGACACTTCTAAATTTCATGTGTTTATCATTAATAATAAAAATTTTATAGCATATTAAAGTTTCATCAAAACTGCCTGTACAGGACATAGACCACAATTAATTTTACTATATGTTCTCTACATATATTTCTCAGTGCTGACCTTTCCACAGTGTGACAATCAATACAAATCATATGTTAATCTAAAATACCTCCAAAGATGACTTCACGGTGAAATTCTTGTCAAGGGTTGATCGGCATTTTTTTGAGCTGCTGCACTGTAAACAGAACAGCATGTACACAGACCACATATTTCACTTCCGGATCATCACCAAAGCCTTATTACTCCATGTGCACTGTCGCCAAATTACACACTGACAACCACTCTCTCTGCTCATATTCTCAAGAATGAACAATTACCTTTAAATCCCTACCAAATATGCATCAATATAACTCTTCTATCACCACCAAAAGGAGAGAGGAAAAAATGTTCTAAAAATAGACTGGAACTACATTCGTGGGTACTGAACTGGAAGTATTAATTGTGGTGTGATTCCTGACAGGCCCAACTTTTGGGGGCAAATTTTAGTAAAACTTTTATTTTTGAATGCCACACCTATTTGAACTTTATACATGAAGTCTTTTTGAATTTCCTTGCATACAAGACATGTGACACCTGCTGGAAAGTGTGTAGTGCAGGTGTTCCACAGGGTGCAAGTGTTGATTCATGTGCTTTTGAGAAACCAAAACTAAATTTGCTATATCTTCCTTAATTATAGGACTTTTTCAATGCTGTAAAAACCTAATTGTACTACAAGATAAGGCCTGTCTGAAACTATGTTGAAAGTTTATACATTTTGATCAATTCAAATTTTAATGGAAATTTAAATAAACATATAAATTTATAAACTAAATTTTATTGAAAAATTAAATTTTCATAAAAGTTTGAAAACAGATTTTGTCAAAGTTTAGGCAGAAAAGTTGATCAATCAATGGTCTTTAAAATAAATGGTGGTTTGGGTCTGTGTAACTGAGAACATTTTTCCCAGGGGTAGTGAAGTAGCATGACTCATAGTGATTTTGGCAACAAACCGCAATATGCCTGTCAAGGTGCATATAGGTGTACACACTAAAGAAGCAACAACAGGTGCTATGTTCCATATTTATTGTGTCAGGTATTTAGGCAGTTATTTGTATAATTAATAGTGCACTCAGATTTAAACATCTGATGGGACCACTTCCATGTTTTATAGGAAAATTGCATTACATTTCAGTGTCGATAACTACAAAAAGCGACAATAAGATAGGAAAATACAGTTTTTAGGCAGGCTTTACCTTACTGAACAATGGTGCTAATCTCTCCCATGAAGATCTAAGCCATGTCCTTGAGGTGCTGTATATTAGTGTGGTGATATGATCACTTATGGCAGTACACTGCATATGTCCTTATGAAACCTTGCTATCACCACCAGACTACTGGAGAGCTTCCAAGCTGATCCACCACTAACACTTTGTTCCAGATACCAGCCTAGACCTGAAAAGATATAAAATGTTTCACTTATATCTAGAAAACAGTAAGATGTATGCAAATGAAGTTAAAATGTGTTAGATATAGTGATTTCCAAATAACATTCAGGCAGCAAGCATAGGAAATAAATATTAAACTTGACAGAGTGACACTCAGAAATGTGAAGTAATAGTCATGTATTAAAGTAATAAATTCATCCTAAAAGTATATGAAGTTTCTATAAGCATATCTGGTCATTTACAGGTTAAATAACTAATCAGGTAGACTATGCATCACAAACATTAAGGAAATGCGGGGACGGTGAGGTTTGATCATTGGTGGAAACATTAGTACATGCCAGTATACAGGATAGTCAAGCGACAATGTAGTAAAAAAGAATATATTACTATAAGCAATCATCTTATTCATGAGATAAATAATAATTCTGGATATTGCAAGAGAATACAGTCAAATGTGGCCACACAAATCAACTACAGGTACCAATACATCCTATATCATAAACTAAATGTGAAATTCTGATCCCCAAAACTTGTAAACAAGAATGGAAATTTGCATATGTGGGACATATACAATGTAATTGTTATGATCAAATGTGCAAAAATAATTCAAATGATCTGTTTGAATATTTAAAGTGTATTTTTAAGGGTGTTTGATACCAATTATTAACCTCAATGGTTCAATAGAATCAGATATCAGCTGATATTACAATACCGCACTCTATCCAAGTACTGAATTGAAATATGTTACCATACATGGGCATATTAATGAAGAAAATAACATTTTGGGATACATTTAGTGCACACAGCCAGAAATGTGTCTTACAGATTCACTGTAGGTACAATGTCAGCCTATATGATGTACTGAATGTGAACTTTGGATCCCAAACATTCTAAAATATGTGAATATTTGTTCATGTGGGATATGTAACCATGCTAAGATCAGTTGTACACAGTTAAACTCAAAATATATGTTTGAATATATCTTGTGCAATCTTTAGAGTGTCAGTTAACAAATATTATTAGTAATTAACAATGCATAAATTAAGATGTATCATAAGAATTCACATAACATCATACAGGCCACAATGCCGCACTTCAGTAATCAATATCTTAGCCAAACTGAACAATAAAATTGAATGCATTTTGTGCTCAACTTACATAATTTTGCTGTTTTCTTACATCCAAGGGTAAATATACATGTGGAAAGTATATTTTATCCCTTCAGCCTGCATTTCATTCTCAGAAAGTTTAAACTGATTTAGTAGAGAACTTGAGTAGGTTCTAGTATAAAGTTTTCATCACTGTCCTCTCACTAAACACCCTGTAACTATATTTGTTAACAATTACTAAAGGCTATATAAGCAGATATGTGTTACTCCAGGAAGTCACCCCCATCATAAACACATAAATTAACTGATTGGACCCCTAATAAATAGTTTGAATGATCAATACAAAATAGAATCTGTCTTTCATACATTTTAAAATGTATGTCTCATTTTGACTTACAAAGATATTTTCTCTGACAAAATTTGACAAATATCCATCATTGTAGCTTGTATATGGTGTAGGAGTATAAATATGCTGATATCATTGGATATAATTTCCAAAAATATTATCTATGTGCATTTTAAGGGGCAAATTTTAATTTTTTAATTTTTTAAAAAAAAAATATTAAAATTTTAAAAACTAAAATCAATTTTTAAATTTTAATGTCATTTTTCTATTTTAAATGTTAATATATATGACACTTCTAAATTTCATGTGTTTATCATTAATAATAAAAATTTTATAGCATATTAAAGTTTCATCAAAACTGCCTGTACAGGACATAGACCACAATTAATTTTACTATATGTTCTCTACATATATTTCTCAGTGCTGACCTTTCCACAGTGTGACAATCAATACAAATCATATGTTAATCTAAAATACCTCCAAAGATGACTTCACGGTGAAATTCTTGTCAAGGGTTGATCGGCATTTTTTTGAGCTGCTGCACTGTAAACAGAACAGCATGTACACAGACCACATATTTCACTTCCGGATCATCACCAAAGCCTTATTACTCCATGTGCACTGTCGCCAAATTACACACTGACAACCACTCTCTCTGCTCATATTCTCAAGAATGAACAATTACCTTTAAATCCCTACCAAATATGCATCAATATAACTCTTCTATCACCACCAAAAGGAGAGAGGAAAAAAATGTTCTAAAAATAGAC
Source organism: Unio delphinus (assembly GCA_029339505.1). NCBI lineage: Eukaryota > Metazoa > Mollusca > Bivalvia > Unionida > Unionidae > Unio > Unio delphinus. The sequence continues at coordinate 2,516 of JAQISU010000919.1, read as the reverse complement.
TGGAACTACATTCGTGGGTACTGAACTGGAAGTATTAATTGTGGTGTGATTCCTGACAGGCCCAACTTTTGGGGGCAAATTTTAGTAAAACTTTTATTTTTGAATGCCACACCTATTTGAACTTTATACATGAAGTCTTTTTGAATTTCCTTGCATACAAGACATGTGACACCTGCTGGAAAGTGTGTAGTGCAGGTGTTCCACAGGGTGCAAGTGTTGATTCATGTGCTTTTGAGAAACCAAAACTAAATTTGCTATATCTTCCTTAATTATAGGACTTTTTCAATGCTGTAAAAACCTAATTGTACTACAAGATAAGGGCCTGTCTGAAACTATGTTGAAAGTTTATACATTTTGATCAATTCAAATTTTAATGGAAATTTAAATAAACATATAAATTTATAAACTAAATTTTATTGAAAAATTAAATTTTCATAAAAGTTTGAAAACAGATTTTGTCAAAGTTTAGGCAGAAAAGTTGATCAATCAATGGTCTTTAAAATAAATGGGTGGTTTGGGTCTGTGTAACTGAGAACATTTTTCCCAGGGGTAGTGAAGTAGCATGACTCATAGTGATTTTGGCAACAAACCGCAATATGCCTGTCAAGGTGCATATAGGTGTACACACTAAAGAAGCAACAACAGGTGCTATGTTCCATATTTATTGTGTCAGGTATTTAGGCAGTTATTTGTATAATTAATAGTGCACTCAGATTTAAACATCTGATGGGGACCACTTCCATGTTTTATAGGAAAATTGCATTACATTTCAGTGTCGATAACTACAAAAAGCGACAATAAGATAGGAAAATACAGTTTTTAGGCAGGCTTTACCTTACTGAACAATGGTGCTAATCTCTCCCATGAAGATCTAAGCCATGTCCTTGAGGTGCTGTATATTAGTGTGGTGATATGATCACTTATGGCAGTACACTGCATATGTCCTTATGAAACCTTGCTATCACCACCAGACTACTGGAGAGCTTCCAAGCTGATCCACCACTAACACTTTGTTCCAGATACCAGCCTAGACCTGAAAAGATATAAAATGTTTCACTTATATCTAGAAAACAGTAAGATGGTATGCAAATGAAGTTAAAATGTGTTAGATATAGTGATTTCCAAATAACATTCAGGCAGCAAGCATAGGAAATAAATATTAAACTTGACAGAGTGACACTCAGAAATGTGAAGTAATAGTCATGTATTAAAGTAATAAATTCATCCTAAAAGTATATGAAGTTTCTATAAGCATATCTGGTCATTTACAGGTTAAATAACTAATCAGGTAGACTATGCATCACAAACATTAAGGAAATGCGGGGACGGTGAGGTTTGATCATTGGTGGAAACATTAGTACAATGCCAGTATACAGGATAGTCAAGCGACAATGTAGTAAAAAAGAATATATTACTATAAGCAATCTTATTCATGAGATAAATAATAATTCTGGATATTGCAAGAGAATACAGTCAAATGTGGCCACACAAATCAACTACAGGTACCAATACATCCTATATCATAAACTAAATGTGAAATTCTGATCCCCAAAACTTGTAAACAAGAATGGAAATTTGCATATGTGGGACATATACAATGTAATTGTTATGATCAAATGTGCAAAAATAATTCAAATGATCTGTTTGAATATTTAAAGTGTATTTTTAAGGGTGTTTGATACCAATTATTAACCTCAATGGTTCAATAGAATCAGATATCAGCTGATATTACAATACCGCACTCTATCCAAGTACTGAATTGAAATATGTTACCATACATGGGCATATTAATGAAGAAAATAACATTTTGGGATACATTTAGTGCACACAGCCAGAAATGTGTCTTACAGATTCACTGTAGGTACAATGTCAGCCTATATGATGTACTGAATGTGAACTTTGGATCCCAAACATTCTAAAATATGTGAATATTTGTTCATGTGGGATATGTAACCATGCTAAGATCAGTTGTACACAGTTAAACTCAAAATATATGTTTGAATATATCTTGTGCAATCTTTAGAGTGTCAGTTAACAAATATTATTAGTAATTAACAATGCATAAATTAAGATGTATCATAAGAATTCACATAACATCATACAGGCCACAATGCCGCACTTCAGTAATCAATATCTTAGCCAAACTGAACAATAAAATTGAATGCATTTTGTGCTCAACTTACATAATTTTGCTGTTTTCTTACATCCAAGGGTAAATATACATGTGGAAAGTATATTTTATCCCTTCAGCCTGCATTTCATTCTCAGAAAGTTTAAACTGATTTAGTAGAGAACTTGAGTAGGTTCTAGTATAAAGTTTTCATCACTGTCCTCTCACTAAACACCCTGTAACTATATTTGTTAACAATTACTAAAGGCTATATAAGCAGATATGTGTTACTCAGGAAGTCACCCCATCATAAACACATAAATTAACTGATTGGACCCCTAATAAATAGTTTGAATGATCAATACAAAATAGAATCTGTCTTTCATACATTTTAAATGTATGTCTC
>JAQISU010000918.1:0-65307 GCA_029339505.1 Unio delphinus | reverse complement strand
GTGTCGGGTGGACGGGCTCGCGGACCGGCAGGCCGAACAGCGCCGCGTGTTCGGGTGAGCCAGCGACGGCCTCGGCCGCGCCGGGGTCGACGTCGGCCGGGGCGTTGACCGCCGGGCCGTCGGTACGGACCCCGTCGCGGTAGCGGGCCCAGTAGACCTCGCGCCGGCGGGCGTCCGTGACCACCAGGATGTCGCCGGTGGTCAGCGCCCCGATGGCGTCCAGGCTGCACACGCCGTGCACCGGGATGCCCAGCGCGTGCCCGTACGCGGCGGCCGTCGCCATTCCCGCCCGCAGACCCGTGAACGGGCCCGGCCCGCAGCCGACCACGACGGCGTCGAGGTCGCTCATCGTCAGCCCGGCATCGGCCAGCGCGGCAAGCACATTGGGCGTGAGCCGTTCGGCGTGGGCGCGGGCGTCGACGGTGACCTGCTGGGCGAGCACCGTGCACGCGGTGCCGTCGCGACGGACCACGCCGGCGGTGACGGCCGGGGTGGCGGTGTCCAGCGCGAGGATCAGACTCACGAGTGACCCCATTCCCAGGTCGCGATCCGCACGTCGGAGTGGCTGACCCGCTCCAGCCGGATGTCGAGATGGCGTTCGGAGAGCCGTTCGGCGAGGCCCTCACCCCACTCCACCACGACGACCGCGTCCTCGAGATCGGTGTCCAGGTCCAGGGAATCGAGTTCGCCCAGCAAGTCCGCGCCCTGGTGATCCAACAGCCGGTAGACGTCGACGTGAATCATCGCCGGCGCGCCGGTCCGCCGCGGCGGGTGCACCCGGGCCAACACGTAGGTCGGCGACGTGACCGGGCCGTCGACGTCCATCGCCGCGGCAATTCCCTTGGCCAGTACCGTCTTTCCCGCCCCGAGCGGGCCGGACAGCACCACGACGTCGCCGGCGCGCAGCTGCTGCCCGAGCTGCGACCCGAGCGTAATCGTGTCCTCGACGCGCTCGCAGGTCGCCGTGCCCGAGCCCACCCTCAGCTCAGCCACGGCGCCGCAACCGTGACTGGGTTCGCCGGTACCACAAGGTCATTCTGCCCGGAACGGCCCGATTGACCAGCCGGACCAGCCCGTCGTTGATGGCCTCGGGCTTGTCCAGCAGGGCAAGGTGACTGGCCCCGCTGACAATGACCAGCTCCGATCGCGGCAGCGAGGCCGCCATCTTCCTCGAATACTCGTCGGGCGTGATCAGATCGTGGTCCCCGCAAGCGATCAGGGTGGGGATCCTCAGCAGCGTCCACAGGCCGGCAGTCTCGTCGTGGGTTTCCAGCGCGCTCAGGAACCCCACCAATGTGGGGATCGGGGTGCCGTTCATCATCCGCTGGGAGAACGCGTCCAGGCTGCGGCTGACATGCAGATCGCTGTAGGACGCGGCCCGCAAGATCGGCCCGATCAACGATCGGGACACATTGCGGCCGCGATGCATCAGCTTCGGCGCCGACCGTGCGGTGAACCGAAGTGCTTCCACCGCAGGGTTTTTCAGTATCTCGCCCAGCGGAGAGCGAGTAACCCCTTCGGCCGCGGAGGAAATCAGCGCCGTACCGACGATGCGGCCGCCGTAGTGGTCCGGGTACTGACGGGCGTGTGACAACACCGTCATGCCACCCATCGAGTGGCCGACCAACACGATCGCCCCGCGCGGTGCCACCGCGGTCAGGACGCTTTGCAGGTCCTGCCCCAGCTGCGTCAGCGTGTAGGTCTCGGGCGAGGCCGCGCCGGACCGACCATGCCCGCGCTGGTCGTAGAACACCATGCGCACCCGCGGTCCCCACTTCTCGGCGAGCCGCTTGCGCTGAAAGTAGAAGGAGCCCATGCGCAGACAGAATCCGTGCACGAAGACCATCGTCAGCGGGGCGTCCAGCGGGCCGACTTCACGCACCGCCAACGGCACGCCGTCTTGTGTGGTCGCCACGTAATTGCGGTCGCTGTTGAGCCGTTCGAAATCCTCGTCGGCATAAGGGTCCTCGGTGAGCGTCACACGTTGCGTCATCGACCGGCGCACCGAGGCGCCGACGATGGTGGCGACCGCAGTCAGCCCCGCCCCTCCCGCAAGCCAAGCCCTTCCCCGCTGGCGCCTGCGAGTTCTTTCATCGTTCAACGGTTTCGGCCTCGCGGTAGGTCCTGGCGATGCGCCCCCGTGGGCTGGTGACCACTTCGTAGTGGATGGAGCCGAGCAGGTCGGCCAAATCCTGCGCGGTGGGTTCGCCGCTGGTGCCGGGGCCGAACAGGATGGCCTCGTCGCCCTCGGCCACGTCGACGGGCCCGGGACCGAGGTCGACGAGGAATTGGTCCATGCAGATCCGCCCGACGCCGCGGCGCCGTCTGCCGTTGATCAGCACGTCGAGTCGCCCGCCCAGCGCCCGGAAGACACCGTCGGCGTAGCCGATCGGCAGCAGCGCCACGGTCGTGTCCTGGTTCGCGATCCAGGTGTGGGCGTACGACACACCTTCGCCGGCGCGCACCGATTTCACCAGCGCGACAGCACATTTCACCGTCATCGCCGGTATCAGCCCCATGTCGCCGAGCTCGGGAACAGGGCTCAGGCCGTAGACCGCGATCCCGGGCCGCACCATGTCGAAGGCGAAGTCGGGACGAGACATCGTCGACGACGAATTCGACAGGTGCGCGATCTCGAACCGCACGCCCTGGTCACGCGCCTCTGCCAGCATCTCGGTGAACCTGCTGCCCTGAGCATCGTTGATGGGATTAGTCGGCTGGTCGGCGAAAACCATGTGCGACATCAGCGCGCGCAACCGGATGGCATCGTCGGCGACGGCCTGGCGCAGCGCGGTCAGCATCGATGCGTAGTCGGCCGGGGCCACCCCGTTGCGGTTCAGGCCGGTGTCGACCTTGACGCTCACGGTTGCCGTCTGACCGGTCCGGCGCACCGCGTCGAGCAGCTCGTCGAGTTGGCGCACCGAGGACACGGCGATCTCCACGTTGGCCATCACGGCCGGCCCGAAGTCGATGCCGGGCGGGTGCAGCCAGGCCAGCACCGGCGCGGTGATGCCGTCGGCGCGCAGCGCCAGGGCCTCGTCGACGGTGGCCACCCCCAGCTCGGCCGCGCCGGCGGCCAGCGCGGTGTGAGCGACCCGCTGGGCGCCGTGGCCGTAACCGTCGGCCTTGACGACGGCCATCACCTGCGCGGAGCCGGCGTGCTCGCGCAGCACCCGCACGTTGTGCGCAATCGCACCCAGGTCCACCACGGCCTCGGCGAGGACGCCCGGTGTCAGGGAGATGGCAGTCATAGCCTTCTCATTCTCCCAGAACCGGCCGTCGGGGCCGAAATGCCGCCGTCAGTGCGCGAAGTGCTCCGCCTCGTAATGGCCGCCGGGCTTGAGCTTGTCCAGCGAGGCCAGCGCGCTGCGGGCGTCGTCGTGCAGCGCCCGGGCCAGGTCGGCGGACAGGCCCTCGCGGACCACGACGCGCAGCACGGCGACGTCTGTGGCGTTGTCGGGCATGGTGTAGGCCGGCACCTGCCAGCCGTATCCCCGCAGCTCGTGGGAGACGTCGAACTCGGTGTACCCGCGGTCGCGGGCGAGCCGGAAGCTGACCACCGGGATCGCCGAGCCATCCGAGATCAGCTCGCAGTGGTCGCCGACGCGCAGCTGCTCACCCAGCCAGCGCGCGGTCGCCGACAGCGTCTGCATCACCTGGGTGTAGCCCTCGCGGCCCAGCCGCAGGAAGTTGTAGTACTGGCCGACGACCTGGTTTCCGGGGCGGGAGAAGTTCAGCGTGAACGTCGGCATATCGCCGCCCAAGTAGTTCACGTGGAACACCAGGTCCTCGGGCAGGTACTCGTTGCTGCGCCACACCACGAACCCGACGCCCGGGATAGGTCAGCCCGTACTTGTGGCCGCTGACGTTGATCGACACCACCCGCGGCAGCCGGAAGTCCCACTTCAGCTCGGGATGCAGGAACGGCACCACGAACCCGCCACTGGCGGCGTCGACGTGCACTGGGACGTCCACCCCGCCGCCGGCGACCAGCTTGTCCAGGGCCGCGCAGATCTCGGCAATCGGTTCGAGTTCGCCGGTGTAGGTGGTGCCCAGGATCGCCACCACACCGATGGTGTCCTCGTCGACGGCGTCGATGACCTGCTCGGGGGTGATGACGTAGCGGCCTTCCTCCATCGGCAGGTAGCGCGGTTCGACGTCGAAGTAGCGGCAGAACTTCTCCCACACCACCTGGACATTGGAGCCCATCACCAGGTTGGGCGTGCGGCCCTTCCAGTCCCCCCCTTTTTTCAAGCCGACCTTCTGGCGCCACAGCCATTTCAGGGCCAGCCCGCCGAGCATCACCGCTTCGCTGGAACCGATCGTGGACACCCCGGTAGCGCTGGACGGGTCGTCGTCGCGCAGGGCCCTCGGCGTGAAAGAGGTCGGCGACCATGCAGACACAGCGCTGCTCGATGGCCGCGGTCGCCGGGTACTCGTCCTTGTCGATCATGTTCTTGTCGAAGGTCTCGGCCATCAGGCGTCCCGCCTGGGGATCCATCCAGGTGGTGACGAAGGTGGCCAGATTCAGCCGCGAACTGCCGTCGAGCATCAGCTCGTCGTGGATGAAGCGGTAGGCGGCATCCGGGTCCATCGATTCCTCGGGTAGCCGCAGGGCGGGTATCGGCGCGGTGAACAGCCGCCCGGTGTAGGCGGGGGCGATCGAGTGCCCGGGGACGGACGGATGGCTGCCGGTCATGGCGGATCCTCTCGTTAGCGGTTACAGGGCGGCCAGGGCGGCGCGGATGTGCGGCACGATGCGCGACGCCGAGGTGGGCGCTTCCCCGGGACCCGGGTCGGCGGCCGACAGCGCCGCGGCGTGCGCGTGGACGTAGGCGCCGGCGGCGGCGGCCTCGGCGGGCGGTAGTCCCGCGGCCAGCAGCGCGCCGATGATGCCGGACAGCACATCGCCGGACCCGGCGGTGGCCGCCCAGGACTGCCCGGCCGGATTGAGGTAGACCGGGCCGCCGGGGTCGGCGATGACGGTGACGTTGCCCTTGAGCAGCACCGTGGCGCCGAACGCGTCGGCCAGCTTGCGGGTGGCACTCACCCGGTCGTCGCCGGGCGGGGCACCGGCCAAGCGGGCGAACTCCCCCGCATGCGGGGTCAGCAGCGTCCGGCGCGCGGCGGCTGGCCACCAGCTCGGGGTGGGCCGCCAGAATGGTCAGCCCATCGGCGTCCACCAGCACCGGCAGGTCGGTACCCAGCGCGAACCACAACGCGGCGGCGCCGACGTCGTCGGTGCCCAAACCCGGTCCGACGACCCACGCCTGAACCCGTCCGGCCGCCGCGGGCGTGGGTGTCGCGATGACCTCGGGCCACACGGCGAGCACCTGGCTGTGCCCGCTGCCCGCGTAGCGGACCATGCCCGAGGTGGCCGCGACCGCGGCGCCGGTGCACAGCACGGCCGCACCCGGATACGTCGACGACCCGGCCAGGATGCCGGTGACTCCCTGGGTGTACTTGTCGTCGTGCGGACCCGGCACCGGCCAGCGGGCGGCGACGTCGTCGGCCTCGAAGCCCAGCAGATCGGTGTCCGGGAGATCGAGCCCGATGTCGACCAACGTCACGTCGCCGCAGTCGGCGAGCGCGTGCACGGGCTTGAGGCCGCCGAAGGTGACGGTCAGCGCGGCGTGTACCGCCGGGCCGGTGATCGCACCGGTCCCCGCGTCGATGCCGCTGGGCAGGTCGACGGCGACCACCGGGATGTCTCCGGCAGCCTCGAACACCTCGGCCGCCGCCGGCCGCAGCGGACCCGAGCCGGAGATGCCGACCACGCCGTCGATCACGAGATCGGTTGCCGCCGCGACACTCTGCACGACCCGACCGCCGGCCTTGCGGAACGCGGCCAACCCTTTGCGATGCGTGCGGTCCGGGCTGAGCAATACCGCATCCGCGGCCGCACCGCGCCGCAGCAGAAAGGTCGCCGCCCACAGCGCATCCCCGCCGTTGTCGCCCGAGCCGACAACCGCGCACACCCGCCGGCCCGCCACCCCGCCGGTGCGGGCGATTAGCTCGCGGATGATTTCGGTGGCCAGCCCAAAGGCCGCGCGTTTCATCAGGGCACCATCAGGCAGGCTGGCCAGCAGCGGCGCTTCGGCGTCGCGGATCGCATCTACGGAGTAGTAATGCCGCATCGAATTCAGCATTCCATGCTTGTCTGTGTTTGCGCACAGCACTCGTTCACCAGCCGTCCGTACATTCGGTGATAGCGACGAATGGAGGGGCGATGGCGCGCACGGATGACGACACCTGGGACCTGGGAAATGGCGTGGGAGCCACCGCAACCGGCGTCGCGGTGGGCCGCGCGCTGGCCACCCGGGCGCCCCAGCCACTGATCAACGACCCGTTCGCCGAGCCGCTGGTGCGCGCCGTCGGCGTGGAGTTCTTCACCCGCCTCGCCAGCGGCGAACTGGATCCGGCCGGGGTCGACGACAACGGCGACTTCGGGATGCTCGGGATGGCCGACATGATGGGCATCCGCACCCGGTTCTTCGACGACTTCTTCGTGACGGCGGCCGCCGCGGGGGTCCGCCAGGTGGTGATCTTGGCGTCGGGGCTGGACGCTCGCGCCTACCGGCTGCCGTGGCCGGACGACACGACGGTGTTCGAGATCGACCAGTCTCAGGTCATCGAATTCAAGAGCGCGACCCTGGCCAATCTCGGCGCCAACCCGACCGCCGACCGGCGCGCGGTGCCCGTCGACTTGCGCCACGACTGGCCCGCAGCCCTGCGCGCGGCGGGGTTGGACCCCGGCAAACACACCGCGTGGAGTGCCGAGGGGCTGATGCCGTTTCTGCCGCCGGACGCGCAGGATCGGCTGCTGGACAACATCACTGAGCTCAGCGCGCCGGGAAGTCAGCTGGCCACCGAGAACCTGCGGGGCAGCAGCGACGCCGTACAGACGATGGCCGAGCGCATCCGGGAGGTCACCGAGCAATGGCGCGAGCACGGCTTCGACATCGAGATGACCGACCTCTGGTATGCGGGCGACCGCAACGACGTCGTCGAATACCTGCGCTCCCACGGCTGGCAAACGGCCGCGATCGCGGTGCCGGAATTGGCTGCGAATTACGGGCTTTCGCTACCGCCCAGGCCGGCCGCGGACCGGGAGGAGACGCTCTCCTCCATGCAGTACGTCACCGCCACCCGCCGCTAAGCGTCGAAGGCCCTGATCATCCATTCGGTCATCGCCGCGGCCAGCGCGGCGCGGTTCTCGCGTTTGATGATGCCGTGCCCGTCGTTGTCGAAGAGCAGGTAGCGCACGTCGCGTCCGAGCTCGCGCAACGTGTCGACGATCTGTTCGGATTCTCCGACCGGCACGTTGGTGTCGTGGGCGCCGTGCACCACCAATAACGGCGCCGTCAACTTGTCGGCTCGCAGCAGCGGTGACAGCTGGTCGAGTAGTTCGCGGTCGCCGATCGGATGGCCGTATTCGGGGTACGCGGAGTCGGCGATCCAGGGCTCGGTGTTGCGATAGAACGTGCTCAGGTCGCTCATGCCGCAGATGCTGATTCCCGCCATGAACAGGTCGGGATGAAACGTCAGCGCGGCCTGGGTGAGGTAGCCCCCGTACGACCAGCCCGCGCAGGCGATGCGGCTCGGCTCGGCGAAGCCGTTGTCGATCAGAAAGGTCGCGCAGTCGGCGACGTCGTCGATGGCGGCGAACCGCTTCTCCTTGTCGTCCGCGTGCACGAACGTCTTCCCAAAACCGCCGGAGCCACGCACATTCGGCGTCAGCACGACGAGCCCGTTGCTGACCAGTTGCGAGAAGATGTCGTTGTATCCGGGACGGGCCTGGCCTTCCGGACCGCCGTGCAGGAAGATGACCGCGCCCGCCGCGGCTTCGCCCTTCATCGGCCGGTACAGCCACGCGTTCAGGAGCAGCCCGTCGCGCGCGGTGATCGTCTGCGGCTCGGCGAAGAGGGTAGGAATCACGACGGGCCGGTTGCCTTCGGTGTCGATGAGTTCCCATTCGCGTGATCGCGGGTCGACCAGTTCGACGGTGCGCGGCAGGTCGGGCCCTTCGACGGTCATTGCGACCATCGAGCCGCCCGCGCTGATCGACAGCTCGCTCACGACCGGCCCGGGCAGCGGAATCGGCTGGGCCAGTGTGTAATCGGAGTATTCGAGAATCTGCAATTCGCTGCGGCCAGCCACGTTCCACAGAGACCAGCTGCGACGGTGGACAGGTCGTCGCTGACGGCGAACTCGGCGAGGTCGCAGTCTGCGCGCTCGGCCACCACGAAATAGCTGACGCCGTCCAGCGTGACGGTCACTTCCAGCAAGCGGGCATGTTCACAGCCGTTGTCGCTGCGGATCAGCGCGCGCACATACCCGTCGGCGCCGGTGCCCGGGAAGTACAGCTTTGTCTGGTCGCCGGAGAGTCCATGGCGCAGGCGGCGCGGTTGGTGGTCGTCGAGGATGACCCCGTCGGCGGTCGTCGAGCCGGGATCTGAAGGGAGCAAACCAATCTCGGTCTGCCCGAACAACATGATCATCTCGTGGTAGCCGCGCGGGCCGACGCGAATCAGTGCCGCGCCGGTCCAGGCGTCGACCAGCCGACCGCCGGATCGACGGTCCAGCACGGTGTGACGGCCGTCGGTCGGATCGATCAGGCAGGACCGCCCCACCCCGTCCTCGCCGGTCAGAATCGCCGCCACCTGGGTGCCGTCCCACGCGATCAACTCGGCGGTCCCGGCTTCTTCGTCGTCGATGCGCCAGGCCATCCGATCGTCGGGATCGGTGGTGACGATCCAGATTTGGCTACGCGATCCGCTGCCGTCGAGCGTTACCTGACACGCCAGCCACTGGCCGTCCGCGGAGTGGATGACGCGCGAGACCGGACCCTCGACCGGCAGCTCTACGTCGCGCGAAGAGCTGGCCCGCCAACCGCGCAAAAAGCGTTGCACCGCGCGGGGATAGCCGCCCTCGTCGACGATGTGGGCGAACGCGGTGGCGTCCGGAGACAGTGAAGCGCCGTAGACCTCGCGCACCTGCCGCCCCCATCACGTGACGAGGGTATCGGCTGGCGTCAGACCGGTTCCTCGCGGGAACGGAATCGGCGGAACGCGGCCCTGACGTGCGCCGGGCTCCACGGCTTGTCGCGTTTCGCCCGGGCCATCGGGTAGAAGCAGAGCCCGATGAGGATCGATGTGAAGTGACCGATCGCGGTGAAGTTCAGCCCGTGCTTGGTCATGGTGATCAGCGGAAAGCCGAAGATGACCAGCAGCACGCCGAGGTAGAGCCAGCGCCATGGCCGCGCGATGCGGTAAGCCAACACCGCCATGATGCCGACGAGGAAATAGCTGACCCCGATATCGCGTGAGCGGATCAGCCGTTCGGATGCGTCATGTTCCTCGATAGCGAAGTACAGAATGCCTTCGCTGATGTAGGTCGACAGGATGTGGCTGGTCAATCCCACGGTCAGCCAATTGAGGTGACCGAGCCAGTGTTCGGCCGGGGCGAGAAACAGGGTGAACAGCAGCAGATAGGGTTCCAGGCTTTTGCCGTCGATCCACAGCAGGCTGGAAAACAGCACGGAGAGCGGATCGGTGCCCAACTCGTGAATGTTGGTGGAGCGGTGCAGCAACACCGAGTGCAATTGCCGCCCGGACAGTTGGTTCTGGACGACCGTCGTGATCATCAACACGAATAGCCAGCCGTAGGTTAGCGGCGCACCGCTGACGAAATGCCAGACTCCGAGAGCCAAGCTCCGTAGTCGCGCCCCCACCGATCCATCCGCCACGGCGTCCACCTTTGCATGCCCGGCGGCTTCGGCAAACTGTTATGCCGGGTTTTCAGGTTCGGGTCGTAGATGCCGCCACCAGCAATAGACGTAGAGCACCATCGACATCACCAATGTGACGATGACCCAGAGCGTGACCGTGACGTCGACCCAGGATCCGATCGGGGGCGCGTCGGGCAGTGCGTTTCGCAGCGGTATCACCGCGAAGAGCATTGCCGCGTACCACGTTGTCATCGGCGGCTGAAACTTTCGCTTATCGCGCGCCGTCTGAATGGCGACGAAAGCACCCACTCCGGCAAGCGCAAGCATCACCACGACGATGACGGCGGCGAACAACGCGATGCTGGGCGACCGGCGCAGTTCGACGCGATACGGGGACTGTGGATTACCGTCGCCAGCAACGGAAAGCTGCCAGCCGGAAACACGGTCGACGAATTTCACCGGCAGCTGTTCGGGTCGCTCGGTGCCGTAGATGAGGTCGACCGTGATCGGGCCCGATTGATACTCATCCGTGGGCCACACCGAGGGGTCACCGCTAATCGTCAGCGGGACAGGGTATTCGCCCGGCAACATTCCCTTGGTCCACGAGCGCTTGCTGGGCGTCGCCGCCGAATGCACCACGACGGCGAAGTCTTGGTTGAGGCCGCGGGTTACCGGATCCAACAGCCCGGGCCCGGGGGTAACGGTGACGTTGGCGTTGACCGCGCCCTTCATCGACTGGAGGTCGAGGACGTCGATCGTCACCGTGGTCCCGTCGGCCGCGGCCTTGCCTTGGGTCATTTGCAGGGGGCAACCGCAACCGGACCTGGCGTAGAGCGAGACCGTGGTGATGTAGGCGCCAATGAAGAAAATGACCAGAGCCATGATCGAAAACTTCGTGAACCGAGTGCCTCTGGCGGAACCGTTCGATGCCAAGGTTGCCTCCCCGCCGGCCGCGCTGCCTGAGATTGGTCTCCCGGCCCAAGATAGTAAACCGGTACTAGAACGGGCTGTATGCGTTTTGTCTTACGTGACGCCACCAGCAATAGATATAGACCGCCATCGAGGCGACCAGCACGACGATCACCCACAACACGACCGTGATGTCGATCCAGAATCCGATCGGCGGCGAATCGGGAAGTGCGTCGCGCAACGGGACGACCGCGAACAGCATTGCGGCGTACCAGGGAATCATCACCGGCTGGAACTTCGATTCGTCACGCACCGTGTGCAATGCGACGAACAGGCCCAAGGCGGCGAGCACGATCATGGAAGCGACCATCACGGCAGCGAACGCCGCGGTGCTCGGCGACCGCTCGAACTCCAACCGATACGGCGTATCGGCTGCGCTGCCCTCCGGAACGGTGATCGTCCAGCCGGGAAGGCGATCGACGAACGTCACCGGAACGCGTTTTGCCAGTTGGGTAGGGCCGCGGAAGAGTTCGACGACGACCTCCTGAGACCCGTAGTGGTCGAAGGGCCATTCGGATGGGTCGCCGAAAATGGCCAGCGTTACCGGAAGAACGCTCGGCACCGTGCCCTTCGACCAGTTCTGCTTGGTGGTGACTTCGGATGTGACCGCAACGGACAGGTCGTCTTTGAGCGTGTGAGCGACCGGATCGAGCAACTCTTTCCCGGGCGCGACGGTGAGGTTGGCGATCAGCGTGCCCTTGACCGAATGTAGTTCTTCGATATCGATGGTCACCGTGGTCCCGTCGGCCGTGGGGCGAATGTCGGTGATGCGGTCAGGGCGGCCCAAACCGGTGCTGGCATACAACGCGATTGTGATGACATATGCCGCAACGAAAACGACGGCGCCAGCAATAGCCCATTTCAAAATGCCTCCCCACCAAACGCAATGCGCTGCCATTAGGGAGTTTAGGAACCTCGGCTACACCCGGCCACTCGAGATGGACGCCAGCTCATTCGCGTTCGGGTCGCAGATGCCGCCACCAACACGAGATGTACAGCACCATCGAGACCACCAGCACGACAATCACCCAGAGCACGATCGTGACGTCAATCCAGCTTCCGAATGGCGGCGAGTCGGGCAGCGCATTTCGCAGCGGCATCACCGCAAAGAGCATCGCCGCGTACCAGGTTGTCATCGGCGGCTGGAACTTTCGCTTATCCCGCACCGTCTGGACCGCAACGAACAGGCCCAGGCCGGCAAGGGCAAGGTACACACCGACGATGACCACACCGAACGCCACGGTGCTCGACGTCCGGGAGAAATCCAATCGATATGGCGGGGGCATCTGGCCTTTGCCGACCTCGGTCGCGCCGACCTGCCAGCCGAGCAGGCGGTCGACGAATGTCACCGTCGCCCGTTGCGGCACTTCGGCGGGGCCGCGGTCGAGTTCGATTGCGATGGGCTTCGTACGGTAGTGATCGAAAGGCCAATCCCCGACGTCGCCGGAAAGGATCAGCGATACCGGGAAAACATCGGGCAGGGTGCCCTTCGACCAGGCACGCTTGCTCGGCGTGACCACCGATGACACGTCGACATCGAGGTCTTCCTTGAGTTTGTGGGTAGCCGGATCCAGCAGCGCGGGTCCGGGGGTAATGGTGACGTTGCCAACCAGCACACTGTTGTTCGACCGGATGTCTTCGAGATCGACGGTCACCGTGGTCCCGTCAGTATCGGACTCACTTTCGGTCACTTGGTGTGGGTGGCTCATGCCGCTGGTGACATACAGCAGAAGCGAGGCGAGATACGCCGCAATGAAGGCGACGACGCCGATGATCCCCCATTTCATGAGCAATGGCTTGGCATATAGAGATTCATCCACGGACATGAATGCCCCTCCATTCACGAGCTGTAAGGGTGCGGCCTTGCCCGGAGATGCTACGCGGAGAAATCGCGCGCGAAGGCCTCTCGACCGCTTGAAGCGATCAAATGGTGACGGCTACACCCGGCCACTCGAGAAGGAGGCAAGCTCATCGGGTTCGGGCCGCAGATGCCGCCACCAGCACGAAATGTAGAGCCCCATCGAGATCACCAATATGACGGTCACCCACAGCACGATCGTCACATCGATGAAGACTCCGATTGGCGGCGAGTCGGGAAGCGCATTGCGCAACGGAACCACCGCGAACAGCATTGCCGCGTACCAGGTTGTCATCGGCGGCTGGAACTTTCGTTTGTCCCGCACCGTCTGGACCGCGACAAAGAAGGCAAAAACGGCAAGGGCGATCAGCACACCGAGGATGACGACCGCGAACGCCACGGTGCTCGTCGACCGGGACAAGTCCACTTGGTAGGGGCCGACCAGATCGTCCTCGTTGATGCGATCCGTGGCGATATCCCAGCCCAGCAGGCGATCGACCATCGTCACCGATGCCGCCACCCGGGTGGAGTCGGGGCCGGAGACGAGTTGGGCGACGATGGGCCCCGAGTGGTATTCGTCGAATGGCCATGCGGCGACTTCACCGCCGAGGGCCAGCGAAATGCGAAACACGTCGGGCAGTGTGCCTTTCGGCCAGGTGTGCTTGCTGGCGCTCACCGCGGAGGACACCGCGATGGTGAGGTCCTCTTTGAGATTGTGAGTTCGCGAGTCCAGCAGCCCCGGACCGGGATACACGTTGATGCTGGAAACAACCAGGCTGTTGGCCGACTGCACTTCCTGGATGTCGATGGTTACCCGGGTCACGTCGGGCACCGGTTCGCCCCGAACAACAATGTTGGGGCGGCCCATTCCGCCGTCGACATACAGCCACACCGAGATGGCATAGGCGGCGACGAACAACACGACACCGACGATGCCGAATATCGCGCGCCGGCTACTCAACGGTGACGGACTTTGCCAGATTTCGCGGCTTGTCGACGTCGTAACCGCGCGCCTGCGCGACCGACGCGGCAAATACCTGCAACGGGATGGTCGACAGCAGTGGCTGCAATAGCGTTGACACCGAAGGGATTTCGATCAAATGATCGGCGTAGGGACGCACAGTGTCGTCCCCTTCCTCGGCGATGACGATGGTCACCGCACCACGCGTCTGAATCTCGCGGATATTGGACATCAGCTTTGCGTGCAGCGTAGCCGATCCCTTGGGTGACGGCATCACGACGATCACCGGCAGGTTGTCCTCGATCAGCGCGATCGGGCCGTGCTTGAGCTCACCGGCGGCGAAGCCCTCGGCGTGCATGTAGGCCAGCTCTTTGAGTTTCAGCGCACCTTCGAGCGCCACCGGGTAGCCGACATGGCGACCCAGGAACAGCACGGTCGAGGACTGGGCGAACCGATACGCCAGGGCGGCAACGGGTTCGATCGTCGCGAGCACCCTGGACACGATTTCCGGCATCGCTTCCAGCTCACGGTATTCGCGCTCGACCTCGTCGGGGTACTTGGTGCCGCGGGCTTGCGCCAGCGCCAAGCCGACCAGGTAGTTGGCGGTGATCTGGGCCAGGAAGGTCTTCGTCGAGGCCACACCGATCTCCGGCCCGGCGCGGGTGTAAAGCACCGCATCGCATTCGCGCGGGATCTGCGAGCCGTTGGTGTTGCAGATCGCCAGCACCTTGGCCTTCTGCGCCTTGGCGTGCCGGACCGCTTCGAGGGTGTCCGCGGTCTCACCGGACTGCGAGATGGCCACGACCAGGGTGCTGCGGTCCAAAACCGGGTCCCTATACCGGAATTCGCTGGCGAGCTCGACTTCCACCGGCAGTCGCGTCCAGTGCTCGATCGCATACTTCGCCAGCAGCCCGGAGTGATACGCCGTGCCGCACGCGACGACGAATACCTTGTCGACCTCGCGCAGTTCCTGATCGCTCAATCGTTGCTCGTCGAGCACGATGCGGCCGTCGACGAAGTGGCCCAGCAGCGTGTCGGCCACCGCGGTGGGTTGCTCGGCGATCTCCTTGAGCATGAAGTACTCGTAGCCACCCTTTTCCGCGGCGGCCAGGTCCCAATCGATATGGAACTCGCGGTATTCGACGTCTTCGTTGCCGTCGAAGTCGGTGATCCGGTAGCCATCGGCGGTGAGCACCACGCATTGGTCCTGACCGAGTTCGACGGCGTTGCGGGTGTGCGGAATGAAGGCGGCCACGTCGGAGCCGACGAACATCTCACCGTCGCCGACGCCGACCACCAGCGGTGTCGACCGGCGGGCGGCCACGATGGTGCCCGGCTCGTCGGCGTTGGCGAACACGAGAGTGAAGTGGCCCTCCAGCCGGCGCAGCACCGACAGCACCGATGCGGCGAAGTCGCCGGCCGTCTCGCCCTCGCGGTACGCCTGGGCGACCAGGTGCACGGCGACCTCGGTGTCGGTGTCGCTGGCGAACTCGACGCCGGCCAACTCCAGCTCCTGGCGCAGGGTCGCGAAGTTCTCGATGATCCCGTTGTGGACGACGGCGATCTTGCCGGCGGCGTCGCGGTGCGGGTGAGCGTTGCGGTCGGTCGGGCGGCCGTGGGTGGCCCAGCGGGTGTGACCCAGGCCCGTGCTGGCGCCCAGGTCCTCCGGCGGCATTTCGGCCACCGCCTTGTCCAGGTTCTCTAGCCGGCCGGCGCGGCGGCGCACGATGAGTTTGCCCGTGCCGTCCACCAACGCGATGCCCGAGGAGTCATAGCCGCGGTACTCCATGCGGCGAAGTGCGTCCATGACGACCTGGCAGGCAGGGGCCTGCCCCACATAGCCGACAATTCCGCACATTGTGAACAGGGTAGTGCAGATGGCGGGTCAGCCTGGGCTGCCGCGGGCCGCTGGGCTGCTCAAACCGCGTCTGGTGTGCTCAAACCCACGCCGAACGTGCACTCAGTGCGACTTTTGGGCCGAATTGTCGCCGTGAGTGCACGTTCGACGCAGTCGACGGAGGCCCGACGGTATCGTTGGGCCGCCCACCTGCGCGAAAGGCCTGTTTTGACCGACCCGTACCGCCGCTTCTCCCTCAGGCTTCACGAACACACCGGGGTGCTGATCCTGTGGTTCCAGCGCAGCTTCACCTTCACCGGCACGCTCGAGCAGTGTGAGCAGGCATATCGCAAGGCGCAGACCCATTGTCTGCTCGCCGGCTGGTGGGGCCTGGTGTCGCTGTTCCTGCTGAACCCGATCGCGCTGATCTCGAACTACACCGCGATCCGGAAGGTCCGCGCCCTGGCCAAAGAGCCCCCGGGACCCAATGCCGCGGCTCCCTACTCCCCTACCGGCCAGGCCGCCCCGCCTCGCCCGGCCGGGCCGCCGCCGGGGTGGTACCCCAACCCCGGCGGGCCGGGGCAGCGGTACTGGGACGGTGTCACGTGGACTCACTGGACCCATCCCCGCTAACGTCAACGCGTGGCCCGCACCCGCAAGCTCGTCGCCGCCCTCAGCCGCCGTGGCCCACACAAGGTTTTGCGTGGTGACCTCGCTTTTGCCGGCCTACCGGGCGTGGTCTACACCCCCGAGTCCGGGCTGAACCTCCCCGGCATCGCCTTCGGTCACGATTGGCTCGGCGGCACCGCCCGCTATTCGGGTCTGCTCGAGCATCTTGCGTCGTGGGGCATCGTGGCCGGCGCTCCCGACACCGAGCGGGGTCTGGCGCCGTCGGTGCTCAACTTGGCTTCCGATCTCGGCACCGCGCTCGACATCGTCGCGGGCGTGCGACTGGGGCCCGGCAACATCAGCGTGCATCCCGCCAAGCTCGCCGTGGTGGGCCATGGTTTCGGAGCCTCGGCCGCCGTGTTCGCCGCGGCCGGAATGCCGGCCGCACTGGCCGCGACCGTCGCAATCTTCCCGACCGTCACGACCCCCCCGGCCGAGCAGCCGGCCGCGGCGTTGAAGGTCCCGGGCTTGATCCTGACCGCACCGGGAGATCCAAAGACGTTGAACTCCAACGCGTTAGCGCTTGCCAGTGCGTGGAATTCGGCAACGCTACGCATCGTCAGCAAGGCCGAACCCGGCGGGTTGAGCGAGGGCCGACGTCTGGCGTCGGTCTTCGGTCTGCCCGGCTCCGATCGCCGCACCCAGCGATCGGTCCGGGTCCTGCTGACCGGATATCTGCTCGCTACGCTGGCCGGCGACAAGACCTATCGCGAGTTCGCCGATCCAGATGTGTTGCTGCCCAAGACAACTCCACTGGATCCCGAGGCAGAACCGGTCGCCCTCGAAGAGAAGATCGTCGCGCTGCTGAAGTAGCGCTAGGCCCGCCAGCGTGACGTCAATTCGCTTGGCGCCCATGCCGGCCAAGTGGGCGCTCCGACGAGCTGGCCAGCGCTCAGTTGAGCGACGATGCGCGGACCTTTGAGCGCACTGTTGTCGTAGACGGTGGCGCTGTCACTGCGTGTGATCGCGGTGACGACCAAGGGCCAAAGACGTTGATACCGCTCACGAATCTTGTCCTCGGGTACTTGGTGCCCGCCCGCCATCACCCTGCGCTTCACCCGTTCGACGGCAAGCTCCTCGGGGATGAGCAGTGCGTGCAGAACGACGGTGTAGGCCCCCGCGTGGGCGCTGTCGATCAGGTCGAGTTTGGACGGGTGCGAAAACACCGTTTCGGCGATGAACGATCGGCGCAGTTCGATGAGCCTCGCCCGGGTATCGGCTGCGACCCGGGCGGCCTCGTAGGAATGTGCGGCGGAGTCGGCCGGCCAGCGTTGTCGGGCGATCTCGTCGGCGTTGACGAAGGCGCTCGTCGGTAACAGCGGCGCGAGCGTGAGCTCGACGAAGGTTGATTTACCGGCTCCGTTGGGCCCGACGACCAGGTCGAGCCGATTCATCGGGCCCCGGCGTTCACCTTCTTGCGTCGTTTGGGCCGCGGCTTGGCGCTCAGTACCACCGATCTGCCATCGGGGCGGTGCTCGACGATCTCGCCGGCCTCGTTGAGGGCGACCGTGGTGATGCCGCGCTTGGCCAACAGCGCACCGTAGTTGGACTCATTGAGGCTTTCCTGGATCGCCGCGGCGATCTCGGCGTTGAAGACGACCCCCTCTTCGACACTTAACTCGCCCAGTTCCAGGTCGCCGGCCAACGCCGCCTCCACGCGGCGACGTGCCGCGGAGTGCTGGCTCGATACCGCGCGCCCGACCCGGGCCCAGTGGTCGAGTTGCTGCTTGGCCGAACGGCTCTGCCGCGCCCCCTCGGCCGCAGCGCTATCGACCAGATCCGCCGCGAACCGGGTCACTCGACCAGCACTGTCAGCCATTTCTCCTCCACCTGTAGCAACTTGTAACAAGTGTAGCAATCCGCTACAGCGGAGGCGAGCTCCCGATAAGGGCACCGCGCCGCGACCCGACAAGCGCCGCGTGATTAAGTGTCGCTTATGCGAATCGGAATCGCGCTGGACTATTCGGGCGGCTTCCACGAGGCCGTCGACCGCATCGTCGAACTCGAAAAGGCCGGCATCGACATCGCCGTGGTGGCCGAGGCGTACTCCTACGACGCCATCAGCCAGCTTGGTTACCTGGCCGCCAAGACCAACACCGTCGAATTGGCCACCGGCGTGGTGCCCATCTACATCCGCACGCCATCGCTGCTGGCGATGACCGCCGCCGGCCTGGATTTCGTGTCGGGCGGCCGATTCCGGCTTGGCATCGGGACGTCGGGGCCCCAGGTGATGGAAGGGTTTCACGGCGTCGCGTTCGACGCGCCGCTCGGCCGCACCCGCGAGGTCGTGGAGATCTGCCGGAAGGTGTGGCGCCGCGAGCGGGTCCAGTACGACGGCAAGTATTACCAGCTACCGCTGCCCGCCGACCGCGGAACGGGTTTGGGCAAACCGCTGGCGCTCATCAATCATCCTGTGCGCGAAAGTATTCCGATCACGATCGCGGCGCTGGGCCCGAAGAACGTCGAGCTCACCGCCGAGATCGCCGAAGGCTGGCAGCCGGTCTTCTACCTTCCGGAGAAGGCCCACACCGTCTGGGGCGAGGCGCTGGCCGCCGGCAACGCCAAACGCGATCCGGCCCTCGGGCCGCTGGACATCATGGTGCATGCATCGGTCGCCATCGGCGACAACGTCGAGGACCGGCTGGCCTGGGTCAAGCCGCAGCTAGCCCTCTACCTCGGCGGCATGGGCGCCAAGGGTAAGAACTTCTATCACAACCTGGCGACGCGTTACGGCTACGGAGAGATCGCGGACAAGATCCAAGAGCTCTACCTGTCCGGCCGCAAGAGTGAGGCCATCGACCTGGTGCCCGACGAGCTGGTGCGCGGCATGTCGCTGATCGGCCCGCGCGGTTTCGTCAAGGAGCGCATCGCCGCCTTCGCCGAGTCGGGTGTGACGACGTTGTTGGCAAGCCCGGCCGCGGCCGACCCGAAGGAAGCCGTGCGCTTCGTCGAAGAAGTGCTGGAGCTGCGCGGCGCCTGAGGCGTCACTGCCCGGCCTGCGGAACCTGGTCTGCGGCAATCTCACACGGCGTCGACTCATCCGTCGGCGGCGGCGGTGCAGTCGCGGGAGCAGGCGCTGCCGCGGGGGCAGCTGGTGGTTGCTCGCCAACCGGTAGTGGCGGCGTCTCGACGGGCGGCTGTGCAACCACTGGCTGAGCCTGCTCGGATTCCGTTGGCTCGGCGACCTTTTCAGCGTCGGGCTCTTTATCCGCGTCGTCGTGCTTGTCGTCGGGGTGAAACGGATCGCCGTCGTCGGCGATGTCGTCGTCGAACGGGTCTTTGCCCACCGGGTCGTCGAGCCCCGACGAATCGCCAAGCCCATCCGTCGTCGAACCCAGCAGACCACCTATCGCATCGACAATCCGGCCGGCCAGCCCGCTGAGCCCGCCCAGACCGCCGGCTCCCCCACCCAGATCGCCAAGTCCTCCCGCGCCCGTTGGCAACGCGGAAGCATCACCCAGCCCGGCACCCAAGTCCGATAGCGGTGGCGCAGGGTCCGATAGCGGTGAGGCAGAGGTCGCGGCGGGGAGGGAGGCTGTCGGCGCAGGCGCCGGGTCGGCCGCGACGCTGGGAAGCACGGCGGCGGGCGTGGTACCCACCGGCACGGGCGCCGGCTGCGGCCCTGGCGGGGACGGCTGATAGCCGGGCCCGAGGTCGCCGGGCACGTCGAAGTACGTCGCGGGTGCGGCGGCCATCCGGTCGTTGACCATGTCGTAGGCCGTCCCGAACGCGGTCAGCGACGCGCGCATGGCCGTCAACCAATCGTTGCGGATGTCGTTGTCCACGTAGGGCATTACCTGCCCTTGGACGACCTGCTCGGCCGTCGACCGCTCTCCCGCCCCGGCCGTCACCACCGCGGCGGCGGCCAACCATGCCGACCGCTGCGCCTGACTGCGATCGTCGATGGCGATCGCGGTCCCGACCTTGGAATCGAGCAGATGCCACAAGTTGTCGCGCAGCGATTCGCACCGTTGCGCGGCCGCCCGCACCTCGGTGGCAACCACCGTGGCGGCATCGCAATGACGTTGCAGGAACGCAACCGCGGCGTCGCTTCCCACTCCTGTCCATGCTGCGGAGAGCTCGGCAACCTGGTCACGCTGACTACGTATGCCTTCGGCAACCGCGGCGCCGGCCGCCCGCAGCTGCGCGCAGTCCCGGTCAAGGACATGCAGATCGAGGCCGTCTTCGCTGCCGAACCAGTCGCGGATCTGGGACGGCTGCGAAGTCAAGTCCGGATGCTCGTATCCGATTGTCTGACAAGCCCGTACGTAGATCTGGGTGTGCTCGACCGCGACCCAGCCCTCGGCGAGGCGCTCGGCGGCGTCTAACCGATCGGCCACGCTCAGGCGATTCGCGCCGCGGCATACAGCTCGGCGTCGGCATAGCGTTCGGCGCCGGAGCGCAGCGCGACGGCGATCGCGACGGACGCCCGCGACCACTGCGACAGCTGCGCCGTCAAGCGCTCCAGCTCGGCTCGCAGCGCATCGCCGCGCGCGGTGTATGCCCGGCCGGCGGTCGCGCCGCTAAAAGCCAACGCCGCCAAGTGATCACAGACAGCGCTGTCGACAAGTTCGGCGGCAGCCCGCAATTGATCGGCAACCCGATGTACAGCCGCAACGTCGATTCCGGTGCGGTCGAAAGTGGCGTGTCGTATTCCCATGCCTAATCCGACGCCACACCCCGCCCCGGGGTTCCAGCAGAATTAGCGCTGGTCGCTGACCGCTTCGGCGACGCGCGCGGCGACCCGCTGGGCGGTGTCTTCTTCGGGCGCTTCCACCATGACCCGGATCATCGGCTCAGTTCCCGAGGGGCGCAACAGGATTCGACCGGTATCCCCGAGTTCGGCCTCGGCCTCGTCGACCGCACTGCGCACCGACGGCGCAGCGGCCGCGGTGGTCTTGTCTGCGACCTCGACGTTGATCAGCACCTGCGGGAACGTCTGCATCGGCGCCGCGAGTTCGGCCAGCGAGGAGCCGGTCTGCACCATGCGGGTCATCACGCGCAGTCCGGTGACGATGCCATCGCCGGTGGAGCCCAGCGCGGGCATCACGATGTGGCCGGATTGCTCGCCGCCCAGGCTGTACTCGCCGGAGCGCAGCTCTTCTAAGACGTAGCGGTCGCCGACCCCGGTGGTGCGGACCGTGACGCCCGCGGTGCGCATCGCCTGGTGCAGCCCGAGGTTGCTCATCACCGTGGTAACCAACGTGTTCGACGCCAGCTCGCCGGCCTCCTGCATCGCCAGCGCGAGCACGACCATGATGGCGTCGCCGTCGACGAGCTCGCCGTTGGCGTCCAGAGCCAGGCACCGGTCGGCGTCCCCGTCGTGCGCGAGGCCCAGATCGGCGCCGTGCTCGAGCACCGCGGCGCGCAGCGACTCCAGGTGGGTCGATCCGCAGCGGTCGTTGATGTTGAGGCCGTTGGGTTCGGCGTTGATCGCGACGACCCGGGCGCCGGCGGCGCGGTAGGCGCGCGGCGCGGTAGACGATGCCGCGCCGTGGGCGCAGTCGACGACCACGGTCAGGCCGTCGAGCGGCTGGGTGCTGGCCTTGCCGACGTGGCGCAGGTAGCGATCGGCGGCGTCCTCGGCGTCGATCACGCGGCCGAGGCCGGCGCCGACGGGGCGCAGGCCCGGGCCGGCGTTGACGAGCTGTTCGATTTGGTCTTCGGTGTCGTCGTCCAGCTTGTGGCCGCCGGGGCCGAAGATCTTGATGCCGTTGTCGGGCATCGGGTTGTGCGACGCCGAGATCATCACGCCGAAGTCGGCGTCATAGGCGCCGGTCAGGTAGGCGACGGCGGGGGTGGGAAGGATCCCGACCCGCAGCGCGTCGACACCCTGGCTGGTCAGGCCGGCGATCACCGCGGCTTCGAGCATCTCACCGCTGGCGCGCGGATCGCGGCCGACTACGGCCAGGTGCCGGCCCGGTTTTCCGGGGCCCGCGAGGCGTCGCGCGGCTGCGGAGCCCAGCGATAGTGCCAGCTCAGCGGTCAATTCGCGATTGGCGACTCCGCGAACACCGTCGGTGCCGAATAGTCGAGCCATCGGACAAACCTCTCACAGTGACGTCATGCGCACAAAGCGCACTTACTTTTGTGACCGCAACCGCGCACTTTTGCGCGCCGACACGCCGAAACGGCGGCCAAAAGTCGCGCAAAGAGACGCGGTTGCGGCCAGAAAGTGATCGCTGATCAGCGCTTGCTGTACTGAGGTGCCTTACGGGCCTTCTTGAGGCCGTACTTCTTGCGCTCGGTGGCGCGCGGGTCACGGGTGAGGAAGCCGGCCTTCTTCAGCGGGGGCCGGTCCTCGGGCTGGGCCAGGATCAGCGCCCGGGCGATGCCCAGACGCAGCGCACCGGCCTGACCCGACGGGCCGCCGCCGTGCAGCAGCGCGTAGATGTCGAAGGTCTCCACCCGATCGACGGTGACCAGCGGGGCCTTGATCAGCTGCTGGTGCACCTTGTTCGGGAAGTAGGCCTCCAGGCTGCGACCGTTCAGGTCGAACTTGCCGGTGCCGGGCACCAAGCGCACCCGCACCACGGCCTCCTTGCGGCGACCGACGGTCTGGATGGGCCGGTCGAGCACGATCGGCGCGCTGGGCTGAGCCGCGGGAGCCTCAGCACTGGGCTCGGCGGTCTCGGCCGGGGTCTCCTCGACGACGACCTCGACGACGACCTCGGTGGTCTCCTCGGGTGCTGCCTCGTTGGTTTCGGTCACTGGGCCACCTGCTTGATCTCGAACGGAACCGGCTGCTGCGCGGCATGCGGGTGCTGCGGGCCGGCGTAGACGTGGAGTTTTTTCTGGATCTGACGGCTGAGCTTGTTGTGCGGCAGCATGCCGACGATCGCGTTCTCGACGACGCGGGTGGGGTGCTTTTCCAGCAGCTCGCCGATCGTGCGTGAGCGCAGACCGCCGGGATACCCCGAGTGGCTGTAGGCCAGCTTGCTCTGCAGTTTGTCGCCGGACAGGGCGACCTTGTCGGCGTTGATGACGATGACGTAGTCGCCGCCATCGACATTGGGGGCGAACGTCGGCTTGTGCTTACCGCGCAACAGGGTGGCTGCCGCGACGGCAAGACGGCCAAGCACTACGTCCGTGGCGTCGATGACGTACCACGACCGCGTGGTGTCACCCGCCTTTGGCGCGTAGGTGGGCACAGCGCTTACCTTCTTTTCTCTCGGGTGGATCCCGGCTCGAGCCGGGTGCCGGTCAGGGCGTCCACGGTTGGGGTTTGGTCTCGGCGACCGACATTGACCCGAGTCCCCGGCGTACCGCACGCCAACGGAGCAGCTTACCGACCCACATCCCCGCAGGTCAAAATGGCGGCAGCACGGTCCAGACAAACCGAAACATCGCCGAACTCGACGGGTGGACCGCTAGGGCAATTTGGCGAGTCTTGCGACTTCTGGAGCGACCTCGCGACCGGTCTTTTTGCTGGCCTCTACAGCCACCCGCGCAGCGGCCTTACGAACGGCGAGGCTGCGCTGCTGCTTCGCCACCTGCGGCGTTGTCATCGCTATCCTCCTGCACGCTCACGCCGAGTGCTACATGCTCCGCGATTACTTGCATCATGTCGAAATCGTCTTCAGTTGCCAGTTTAGAACCAACCAAGGTCCCGAGCAGTTTCCAAGCCAATTCAGCTTGCACGTCGTCGTCGCTGAAAGATCGCTCGAAAGCCCACGTTGTACGCCGCCACCATTCACTGCGATTGTCGGAGTTGTTCTTCTGTAGCCATGTGGCGAATACGCCGAGAGATGCGCCGACAGCCGCTAGGACACCGACGATCAGCGGTCCCCACGTCAAGACCGCGGAAGCCGAAGGTGCACGCGACCACGAAGCAACCTTCTCGAGAGTGGCGTCGGGAATCTCGACGCTGTCCCTGTGTCCGGTTTGATCAGAACCCAGTCGTACGGCGTTGTCGGGAATCGTGACAGTGATCGTCTCGGTAGCAGGCGTCGCGCTCGCCGGAAGCGAAGATGCACTCCTCTCTGAGCTGACATGGCTCGCAAGGAGCCAACCCCCGCCAACCCCGACCGCCAGAATCAACAAGCCCATTGCCCATCGAGGCCACGGCCACTTCAGTTGTGACAAGTGCAAACCCGCTCCGACATGATCCGCGCAAAACCAGAATGACTGTGTGGCCCCGACGGCTCTCCTTCCGCCGGGACCACACAGTGGCTCATCGCGGCTACCTTGCCCAGACGCCGGCCGCTCGGCGATCGGCGTTCGCCACCTCGTCTGCGCCGTCGCGCACCGCATTGCCCAGGTCCACCAGGATCTCGTTCAGGGCGGTCGCCGCCTGGTGCCATTTGAGCTGTTCAGCCTGATATGCCGACGCTGCTTCGCGGGTCCAGAGCTGCTGCAACGGGGCAATCTGGGAGCGCAGTTCGTCGAGCGCGGCGTTGAGGCGAGCCGAGGTGGTGTGGATCTCCTGGCGCACCGAGTGTTCGATCTCGCCGAAGTTATAGGACAGCACTGGGTCCACCGGAATGTCCTTTCACAGATCTCCACCGGCGGCGCCGATGTGATGGGCATGGCTCTGACCGGCCTCCTGCAGCGTGGCCTCGTTCTGCCGAATGGTGTCGGCGATCGCGTGCAGCACGTGATAGAGCCGCAACGACTCGGCATTCCAGCGATCGACCACGTCCCTGAACCGTGCGGCCGCCGGCCCACCCCAAACCGACGGCGGCACGCTACTCATCCGGCCGATGAATGCCTGCAGCATCGCGCGGATCTCTTCGTTGCGGGCGTCCGTCGTACCCGCGACCGAGCGCATCAGATCAAAATCGGTGCTCAGCGTGTTCGCACCTGGCGGTGTAGTCACCTATCTCCTTCCTCTCCGATACCAAGTACGACCACGCGCACGTCCATTCGGTTCCATCGGATTTCTCGGCGTCGCGGCGACTCATCCGATCGCGTGAGCCGACCGCACCGCCTCGTCGCAGGCGGCGCGAACAGCATCCTCACCGCCGGGCCGGCTCTGGCACCCGATGCTGATCCGAACCGATCCATCAACCAACACCGTCCACCGGACGTGATGGCTGGCGCGGACCTCGCGATAGGTCACGGCGGGCCGGCCGGCGGTGACCCCGGACGGATTGAAATCGACAAACACACCGGCGGGTTCGGCGTCGATCGCGTGCCTCAACCGGTCCGCGGTGGCGTCTAGCGTCTCGTCGGGAATCGGCGACTGCGTGACGTGCAGCGCCACTTCGGAATCTGACGGCGACGTGACCTGCACCCGCGCCGAACCGGGCCCGGCGACCACTCGTTGCGTCGGCCAGTTCGCCGGCACCGCCAACGCAACCCGGCCTTCGACCAGAAATGTCGTCGACGATGCATTCACCGGCGCACCGCTGCGATGGCCGCCTGCCGCGAGCACCGGCACCGTCGCGGCCAGTGCGACAGCCGCAGCGGCGAGCCCGCCAAACATCCCGACGCGTGATCGCACCCGACCGGCTTCGACCCGCGGCCGCGCCGCCTCAGTGCGGACCTTGCGCGTCGCCGAAGGCGCCAGCCGGGATAGCCGGGCGTCGTCGATCCGCACTATGCGCCGGCCGCTTGAGTGCAAGCTGCCGGCGATCAACTCCGCGACCGCCTGTGCCCCGGCAATGCTGCCAGGGACATCGATCAGCACGATAGTTGTTGTACCGCCAGCCATTTCATCGACACGACGCGCGACTTCCTCGGCCACGGACGGCGCCGGCCCGGTACGCGCAACAGCGATGACGTCCTCGCCCGCGACCGCTACCAACCGCTCGGCGATCTCCACCACCACCGCTTCCGGCCCCGCATTCGACGCCCGCCGAAGTAACCACGACCGCGGCTCCACCTCGACGTCATCGAACACGGTCGTCGCGGCCGCGGTAACCACATCGATCCGTGACGACGGCCACCACGACGGGTGCACTACCTGAATAGTTCGCTGCGCGTGTGGATTCCCGCAGTCCAATGACCGCAATCCAGTACGCCACAGGAAATCGACCGCCACCGGTAACCCATCGACCAGCGCCACTTGATCGTCGACACCGTCCAGAGCCGCTTGGAGCGTCTCGGATGCTTCATCGGTGACTGTGCTTGTGATACAACACAGCCGGCGAACCGTCCCCGGGCCCGTCGCAACGATCGTGCGATGCCCGTTCATGGTGCCGGACTCCAGCCCACCTGAATGACTTGTTCATCGCCCGCGTCAGTGAGCGCGACGCCACGCCCCGCCGGCAATCGCGTTGGACGTCCCACACCCAACAGCGAGCCGTCATCGGGACGCGCACTCATCATCAATCCCAGGCAGCCGATCTCACGCAGGCCCGCCAGTAGGGGCTCGAACAGACCGCGCGCCGCGCCCCCACTGCGCCGCGCCACGACTAGGTGCAGTCCCAGATCCCGTGCATACGGCAGATATTCGAGCAGCGCCAGCAGTGGGTTGCCCGTCTGCGTCGCGACCAGGTCGTAATCGTCGACGACGATGTAGATATCCGGACCGGACCACCAGGACCTGGCCCGCAACTGTGCCTGGGTCACCTCCGGCGGGGGCATGCGGCGCCGCAGCAGATCGACGACGTCCGGCATCAGCCCCCTGAGCGCGGCCGGCGACAGCGCATAACCACCGAGATGTTGTGAATCCACGACGCCAAGCAGAGTGCGCCGAAAGTCGACGATCAGTAGCTGCGCCTGCCCAGCCGACTTGGTCCGAACGATTTCGCGGCACAGGGTCCGCAGCGTGGCGGTCTTTCCGCATTCGCTGTCGCCCAGCACCAGCAGATGGGAATTCCGGTTGAAATCGATTGCAAAAGGCCGCAATCGACGTTCCTCGAGACCAAGGAGTATCTGTTGGTCACCTTCGTCACCCGCCAGGTCGACGACGACGTGGTGGTCGACATGAGCGGGCAGCAGCGGGATGGGTGGGGCGGACAACTCGCCGTGGCGCCATCGCAGCTCGGTCGCGTCCACCGGACGGGAAATCGCCATGTGCAGACCGTCGTGGGACAGACCGCGGCCCGGCCGGTCACGGGGCACTTCGCGGGCCCGCTTTCGATCAAGCTCGGAATCGGCGGGATCTCCCAGCCGCAATTCGATGCGGGTGCCAATCTGATCGCGCAACGACGGTCTGATCTCCGCCCAGCGCGAGGCCGAGAGCACCACGTGCACCCGGGACGAAAGCCCTTGGGCGGCAATGGCAGTGATCGGCTCCTCGATCGCCTCGAACTCGTTGCACAGGTTCGCCCAGCCGTCGATGACGAGGAAGACATCAGCGATCGGATCGCCGTGCGCGGGATGGGCGGCCTCCCGAGCGCGCACAATGGATTCGATCTCGGCGATCATGCGCACGACGAGCCGGGGCTCGGACCTGGTTGCGATCGCACCGACATGTGGCACGGTGCGCAGCGACGCCAGCGCTCCGCCGCCGAAGTCCAGACAGTAGAACTGCGCCGCAGTCGGATCGTGAGTGAGCGCCAACGCCGTGATCAGTGTTTGCAGTGCGGTCGACTTGCCCGACCGGGGAGCGCCCACCACCGCGACATTGCCTGCAGCTCCGGATAAGTCGACGTTCAACGACGTCCGGGATTGTTCGAAAGGGCGGTCGACGATGCCGATAGGCACGGTCAGACGCCCGGTCCCCGCGTCGCGCAACAGGAGGTGCAGTGACGGCGCCGAGCTGAGCGGGGGCAGCCACACTCGGTGCGCGGGGGGCCCGTGTCCGGACAGGCGGTCCAGCACCGACCGCAGCACGGTGGGCGCGGACGACCCGTCCGGCTCGACGGCGCCAGTGAGAAGTCCGACCGCCTGCGCGGTGAACTTGTAGACCGATGTTCGGTCCTCCCGGAACGCGGATGCGTTATCACGAGCCACGGGTTCCGACACGAAGGCCGCTTGGAAGCGGATCAACTCGCCGCCGCCGCAACGTAATAAGCCAGCGCCAGGTGTGTTCGGCAGCTCATACGCGTCGGCTGTTCCCAAGACCATTCGTGATTCGCTGGCGGACAGCGTCTTCAAGCACAGGCGATACGACAGGTGTGCTTCCAGCCCACGCAGCCGGCCCTCGTCGAGTCGCTGGCTTGCAAGCAACAGGTGCATACCCAGGGACCGGCCGAGTCGACCGATTGCGACGAACATATCGGCGAAATCCGGATGCTGGCTGAGCAGTTCGGAGAACTCGTCGACGACGATGAAAAGTACTGGCAGGGCGGTTAATTCGGCACCAGACCGACGGGCCCGCTCGTACGCAGCAACGCTGGCGCACCCCGCCGTACGCAGCAATTGTTGCCGGCGGTTCATCTCACCGGCCAGTGCATCTTGCATCCGCGCGACCAGCGGCGCTTCCTCGGCGAGGTTGGTGATGACCGCGGCGACATGCGGCGCACCCGCCAAATCGAGAAACGTCGCCCCTCCCTTGAAGTCGATGAGGAGCAGGTTCAGTACTTCCGGAGAGTTCAACGCCATCATGCCGAGTGCGACGGTGCGCAGCAGCTCCGACTTTCCCGATCCCGTCGCGCCCACACAAAGCCCGTGCGGACCCATCCCGTATTCGGCGGGTTCCTTGATATCAAGCTCGAGCGGCGCCCCGTCGATCGTGCTTCCGATCGGAGCGCGTAGTCGAGCATGGCGATCTCGACTGCGCCACAATGTGATCGGATCAAAACCGGCGACATCGTCAAGCCCGACCAAGCCCGGCCATCCTGAATCGCCGCCGGGGTCAGAGGCCGTGCCCGCCCGGTATGCGGCAAGCCGGCGCGCGCAAATCACCGCATCTAGCAAATCCATCCGATCGGGGTGCGCCAACTCCAAGGCCGCGCCGGCCTGGTTGATCGTCACGGGTGAGCCGGTGCGGCCGGGCCCGGTCTCGAGAATTATGGTGCCCATGCCCTCAACGTCGACGGGCCCCTGCAGGTCGCCGATCACCACCACGCACGGTGGCAACCGAGTACCCGCCAGTGCGCTGCGCGCCTCCGCCGCGCCTCGATACAGCATTCGCGCGGTGCCCACCGAATCACGGGCGGACGGATGCTGGTTGTGCGGCAACCACTTCAACCAATCCCAGTGGATCCGATTCCGGCTCTCGATCACACCGACAATGAGCAGTTGATCCGGCGGGTGCAGCACAGCCAGATGGCAGATCATCGCACGCAGCAGTCCGCGTACTTCGCCCAACTCACCGTCGACGGTGACCGCGGCAGTTGCGGTCAAGTCAAGGGCGATCGGCACATCCGTGACCGTCCCGTGCGTGTGGATGAAGCGATTCGCGGCCGCGGTGGTAATGGGATCCGTACGCTCCCCGACGTGGATTTCGGGAGCCACCAGCCTGGCCGAAAGTGGCTGACTACCAATGCCGACACGAACCGAGCAGAAGCCGGGGTCGGTCGCTCGTCGTTCCCACATCCGTGGGCCTCCGATCAACGTCCACAGCGCCGCGGGGTCGGGGTGGTGCCAATGAAGTGAGAAGTGCTGCGCCGCAGCGGTTTCAGTTGTTGACCGGCGCAGCCGAGTCAGGTACCCCAGATAGTCGGCCCGGCTCGCGCCGATCTCGCCGCCCTGCCGATGCCCACGTTGACTGATCGACGTCAGCACCATCGAGACCAGCATCATGATCGGGAAGGCGAAAAACGCGGGGTTGCGGGTGGCGGTCGAGCCCGAAAAGAAGGCCAGTGCCATCACGGCGAGTGTTGCCACCGACATCCCGACCGGCAGCAGGCGCATCAGCAGACTTGTCGACCGCGGCAACTCCGGCGGCGCGGCAACAACGATGTCTGCGGTCGCAACTTCCGGCGCCAGCTGCCGCACCACAGGCACGAACCCCTCGGTCATCCCCGACCCCTCCCAGCGTGCGACGACGGTAAGCAGCGAGCGCAGCGGCCGCAACTCACCTGTGGACGGGCGAATACCGGGGATTCGAAATTGCTTTAGCGTCGCGCTGATCCGAGTCTGAAAAGGTTGACGTTGTCTATATCCGATCCGGGGCTTCGCCGCGTGTCCGTGCATGTCGGCACGGCCGTCGTCGACTTGGCCCTGCCGTCCGGGATGCCTGTTGCCACCCTGCTCCCCCCGATCGTCGACGCCCTCAAAGCCCACGGTGTCAGCGATTCGATCGCGACGCCGTATCAGCTGTCGGCGCTCGGCTCGGCCGCGTTGGATTCATCCGCGACGCTGGCGCAGTGCGGTGTGCGAGACGGCGATGTCCTCGTCCTGAACCGGTCCGCGACGCCGCAGCCCGCAGTTCGATACGACGATGTGGCGGAGGCGGTGTCGGAGACGCTTGGCGGCGAGTCTTGGAACTCCCGAGCGACGCGACTTAGCGCCGCGCTGGGAGCCGGTTACTTGACCGGTATCGGTTGTCTCGCTCTGGTCCGAAACACCTTCACCACCAACGTATTACCTGGCTCAACTGCGGGAGTCGCGGCGCTGATCGCACTCGCAGCCCTGTTGTTGGCGGCGCTCGCCAATCGCGGATACCGGGACGCGATGGCCGGCCTCGCGCTGAACCTGGTCGCCACGGCATTCTCCGCGGTAGCCGGCTTTCTCGCCGTGCCCGGCGCACCGGATCTGCCCAATATGCTGCTGGCCGCTGCCGCGGCGTCGGTCACCGCCGCGCTGGCGATGCGTGTATCCGATTGCGGTGCAGTCACGTTGACGGCGGTGTCGTGCTTCGCGATGATCGTCGCCGTCGCGGCGTTCGGAGGTGTGGTCACCGGCGTCCGGTTACCGGCGATCGGTGCGGTGTTGGCGCTGGTCTCGCTGGGCCTGCTCGGCCTATCGGCACGCGTGGCGATCGTGCTGGCCGGATTGTCGCCCAAGCCAGCGCATCCGACCCCCGACGATTTGGCCGCCCGCGCCATCCGCGCCGATGCCTGGTTGGCCAGTCTGCTGGCGGCGTTCTCGGCCTCAGCGGCCACCGGCGCCATCGTCGCCGTCGCGGCGGGTACGCCGCGGCCCGGCTGCACCGCGCTTGGGGCCGCCACCGGTGCCCTGCTGCTGCTGCGCACCAATTCGGTTGATAGGAAAAGGATGTTGCCAGGTGTCATCAGCGCTGTGGTCACGGTCGGAATGACGTTCGGAGTGGTCGCGCTCAGGACCCCGGGGCACGGCGCTTGGATTGCCGCGGCGACGGCGCTCTTGGTCGCCGGTGCGTTCTGCCTCGGGTTCGTCGCTCCCGGGTTGTCGCTGTCACCCCTCGCGCGAAAGAGCGTCGAGCTGCTGGAGTGTGTGGTCTTAATCGCGATGGTGCCGCTGACCTGTTGGGTGTGCGGCCTCTACGGCGCCGCCCGCGGTCTGTATCCGACATGGAGTTAAGTACCTCGCTGATCGCGCGACTAGTGGCGGTATCGGCCCTGACGGCTATGACGGGCATGGGAATGCCATCAGCACAAGCGGTTTCGCCGCCGGAGATTGACGACCGGTTGCTGCCGAAGCCGGCGCTTCCGGCGCCGCCGAGACCTACCGTGCAGCGGGAGGTCTGCACGATGGTGACTGGGAACCCTGCGCCGGAGCGAAACCAGCTCGCAGATCTCGATTTACCGCGCGTCTGGCGGCTCACCCGCGGTGCGGGCCAACGGGTCGCGGTTATCGACACCGGCGTTTCGCGACACCGACGGCTACCCGACGTGGTGCCGGGTGGCGACTACGTGTTCACCGGCGACGGCACTCAGGACTGCGATGCGCACGGCACGCTGGTCGCCGGAATCATCGCGGCCGCAGCTGATTCCAAGAACGATGGTTTCAGCGGTCTGGCGCCCGACGTCACGTTGATCAGCATCAGGCAGTCCAGCGCGAAATTCGCATCCACGAGCGACCCGTCGAGCTCCGGAATCGGCGACGTGGACACCATGGCGAGAGCTGTCCGCACCGCCGCCGATCTGGGCGCGTCGGTGATCAACATCTCGTCGGTGGCGTGCGTTGCGGTCACGTCGGCGCTCGACGACCGCGCACTGGGGGCGGCGCTGGCCTATGCGGTCGACATCAAGAATGCCGTCGTGGTGGCCGCAGCCGGAAACACCGGTGGCGGCGGACAGTGCCCGCCGCAGCGCCCGGACGCGAGTTGGCAGACCATTTCGGTCGCGGTCAGTCCGGCCTGGTACGACGATTACGTGCTGACCGTCGGTTCGGTGGACGGCGCCGGGGCGCCGTCGGCGTTCACGCTGGCCGGACCCTGGGTCGACGTCGCCGCAACCGGGGAGGCGGTGACGTCATTGAGCTCCGCATCATTGTCCGGGACCAGTTACGCCGCACCGGTTGTCAGCGGACTCGCCGCGCTGATCCGGGCCCGGTTCCCGGCGCTGACGGCGCGGCAGGTGATGCAGCGCATCGAGTCGACCGCGCACCATCCGCCATCGGGTTGGAATCCGTTGGTCGGCAACGGGACCGTCGACGTCCTTGCCGCGGTGAGCACCGATTCGGGCGCCCCCGCCGATATCGCCAAGCCGACTCCAGCGCAAGTACCGATCGGCACACCGGCGCCCAGGCCTACGAATTCTCCTGCGCGCGATACCGCGTTGCACGGTGCGGCCGGCTGCCTGATCGCTCTGGCGTGCGCGCTGATCATCGGCGCAGCCAAACGACGGCTACGACGGTCCCGCGATGATGTCGCGGGCGACTGACGCGTTCGCCCTGCTTAGTTCCGGCCCGGATGGCAGCACCGCAAGCATCGGCCACGGCACCGGGACGGTATCCGTCGGCAGCCCGAGGTCATGGGCGGCGTCGTCGTCGTGAATCGCGAAGCGCACCCCGGTGTCGGTGACGAGATAGCGGCTGCCGCCCGCGCCGTTCCCTCGCACGTAGGCGCTCCGGCCGGGGGGCAGGTAGACCGCATCGAGCGCAGGACCGCGTCCGTCGGCCTGTGACAGGGCCACCGGAGCCTGGCCGACCGGGAGTGGCAGGCCGTCTGCGGTCAGGAATGCGGTATCGGGTCGGCCGGACGCCGGCGAGCTCACACACACGGTGGTGGCGCCGCTCGGCAAGCCGGCCGCGGGCGCGCGTTCGGGGAACGTCCGCACCGGCAGCGCGCCGACGATCTGGGCGCCGCGGATCACGTCCGGTGCCACCGCGATGATGTTGGTGGTGCCCCGGGAGTCGCTGAAACGCAGCAGGTCCGCGGCCACCTGACCGATGCGCTGAACCCCGGTGCTCAGGACGGCGTAGTACTCGTCGCCGTCGCCGCGGGAGATGCGCAGCACGCTGCCGACCGGAAAGTCGGGAAGTCCGGCGGCCTTGCCGCCCGCGCCCCGAATTCGGGGCGCGGTGATCGGCGGAGCCTCCGGGACCGCGTTCAGCAATGCCTGCGAGACGGCAACCGGCGTGTCACCCTCCAACCGCAGTGCACGCACGACGGCGGTGTCCGCAAGATCCACGACCGCCCGCTCGCCGTTGTAGAGCAGGTACGCCGGCGGTCCAGGCCCCGGTGCGACCAGGAGCGCCTGATCGCGGGTCAGGCGATGGACCGACGGTCCGCCGGTCGGCCCGACAACCACCGTCGTGGCGGTGCCACCGTCCGTATCGCAGATCGTCCAGACCGCATCGTCGCCGGACAACGGCGGGCCGAGGAGCTGCGGTGCGCCCGGAATGCCCAGCAATGGGCCACGTTTGGTGCGGCGCAGTTGCGACTCGGCAACCGGCTGGGGATTGGCATCAGTCGCCGCGGCCAGCCGCGCCGACGCCAGGTTCAGCACCGGGTGCCAGGTATCGCCGACGCGCACATACAGCGCGCCGGTCTCCTTGCCCATCACGATCTGGGCACGATCCAGCCGCGCCTGAGGCGCCAGCACCCCGACAAGCGCGCATCCCGCCAGCGCGACGCCCGCCAATATGCAGCCGACGGTCAGGGGCCCCGTGCGGGCCCGCAGCGGTTCGCCGGATGGCCCGCTATCGCCGCTCAGCAATGCGCGCTCGATGCGACGCAGCAGGAATCGGTAACCGCTGACGTGCGCCCAGGTCGCCGGTTGGTGGGGCACTGACCTCCCAAAGTCCGCGAATCCGCTGGTCACGATAGCCGCCCCCGGGAACCCATTCCGCCGGTTTTCCACAGCTGCACAGGTTTGACTAGGTCTCAATTTGGGTAAAATTGCCCGGTGATTTCACACCGCATATTTAGCCCTCGGGTGGGCATCGTGCGGTCAGCCGGTCGCTGGCTTGGCCTGGGTGCTGCCGCCCTGGTCACGGCCGCGGGCCTGCTCGCCACGCCGAGCGCTCCCGTCGCACGCGCCTTCGATTGCCCCGACGTCGAGGTGATCTTTGCCCGCGGCACCAACGAGCCGCCCGGACTGGGCAAGGTCGGCGACGCCTTCGTCGACGCGCTGCGCCAGCAGACCGGAATGAATATCCTGCCCTACGGCGTGAACTACGCCGCCAGCAAGCTGCAGCTGCACGGCGGCGATGGCGCCAACGACACCATCGACCGGGTCAAGAAGAGCGTGGAAACCTGCCCGAACACCAAGATCGTGCTGGGCGGCTACTCGCAGGGCGCATCGGTGATGGACATCGTGGCCGGCGTCCCGATCGGCGGCATCAGCTGGGGCAGCTCGCTGCCGCCGCAGTACGCCAACAACATCTACGGCGTCGCCACCTTCGGTGACGTGGCCGATCGCGCCGGCGGGACGCTGCCCAGCCAGAGCGCGCTGCTGGGCTCCAAGGCCATCGACCTGTGCAACCCCAACGACCCGATCTGCCACGCCGGTCCCGGCAACGAGTGGAGCGGGCACACCGAGGGTTACGTTCCCGTCTACACCACCCAGGCGGCCGCGTTCGTCGCGTCCAAGCTGATGGTCGGCACCGGCCAGTCGGTGCCCGGGTACGGTCCACAGACTCCCGGCTACGGCCCGCAAACCCCCGGCTCCGGTCCGCTGACGCCTGGGCAAGCACCCGGCCCTCTGCCGCAGAGCCCGCAGGCGCCCGGCCCGCTGACACCGAGCTACGCCCCGCAGACACCCATCCCGCCGGTGCCCGCATCGCCCACGCCGCAGACCGACGTGGTTGCCGCGGTTCACTAATTCGTTGTAAACCATCCGTACTATCGCGGCATGAGCTTTGCCGCGAAAAGATCACGGGCGCATAACTTTTCCCGCTTGGTGGCCGCTGCACTGTTCGCAGCGGCCGCGATGCTGTTGGGTTCTCCACTGATCCCCCGCGCGTTTGCCGCGTGCCCAGACGTCGAGGTGGCGTTCGCCCGGGGAACCAACGAGCCCCCCGGCGTCGGTAAGGTGGGTGGCGCCTTCATCGACTCCCTGCGCAAGAAAACCCGCGTCGATGTTGGGGCGTACGCGGTCAACTACCCCGCCAACGACGACTTCCTGGCCGCCACCCAAGGCGCCAACGACGCCAGTGCCCACATCCAGCACATGGCCGCCACCTGCCCCAGCACCAAACTGGTACTCGGTGGCTACTCGCAGGGCGCCGCCGTGGTCGACATCGTCACCGCCGCCCCGTTGCCCGCCCTCGGCTTTCAGAAGCCGCTGCCGGCCCGCGCTGCCGATCACGTCGCCGCGGTCGCCCTGTTCGGGAACCCGTCGGGCCGGGCCGGCAATCTGATGACCGCACTGAGTCCGGATTTCGGCGGCAAGATCGTCGATCTGTGCAACCGGGGCGACCCAATCTGCTCGCCCGGCAACTCGTGGCAGGCCCACCTCAGCTACGTGCCCGGATTGACGAATAAGGCCGCACACTTCGTCGCCGCCAAGGTGTAGCCGCACAAAGATCCGGTCACAACGGGGTCGCGGAGTGATCACGGCCGTTCACTAATGCCCGGCGAAAATGCGTACCATCGGCTCATGGGGGTTAGACCGATTAGCAATGCATTGCTCGCGGCGTTCATGAGCGTCGGGTCCGCCGCGGCCCTGGCTCCGGTGGCCTCGGCGGGGCCGCCGTGTCCGGGCGCGGAAGTGGTGTTTGCCCGGGGCCGCGAGGAACCGCCCGGCGCCGGCCTGGTCGGCGACGCGTTCGCCAACTCGCTGCGGTCCAAGACGCAGCTGCCGCTCGGCGTCTACGGGGTCAACTACCCCGCCGACGTCGACCCGGCCAAGGGCGCCATCGACATGAGCAACCACGTCCAGTACATGGCCAAGCACTGCCCCAACACCCGCGAGGTGCTCGGCGGCTACTCGCTCGGCGCCGTGTCGGCCGACCTGGTGATCGCGGTGACCCAGCCGTCGTTCGGGTTCAAGAACCCGCTGCCGCCGGGCATCGACCAACACGTCGCGGCGGTCGCGCTGTTCGGCAACGGCACCCAGCGCGTGCTGGGCCCGGTCCCCGGCTTCAGTCCCGCCTTCGCCGGCAAGACGATCGAGGAGTGCGCGCCCGGCGACCCGATCTGCACTGGCAACGGTAAGGCGGTGTGGGCGTCGCATCTGCAGCCCTCCTACATCGACTCCGGACTGGTGGATCAGGCCGCCACCTTCGCCGCCGGCAAGCTCTAGCGCACAGGCAGTTGCCAGGCGCTTCAAGTGGCGAGCGCCATCGCGTCACCGGACAATTCAGTACGTGACGTCCACCGCCGATACATCGCCTGCCGCCCGGGAAACGCTCGAAGACTACACATTGCGGTTCGCCCCGCGCAGCTACCGCAGGTGGTCCACCGCGGTGGTCGGGATCTCGGCGCTCGGCGGCATCGCGTATCTGGCCGACTTCGCGATCGGCGCCAACCTCGGCATCACCTACGGCACCGCAAATGCGTTGTGCGGCATCGGAATCTTCGCGCTGGTGATCATCGCGACCGGACTGCCGCTGGCCTATTACGCGGCGCGTTACAACATCGATCTGGATCTGATCACGCGCGGCAGCGGCTTCGGCTATTACGGCTCCGTCGTGACCAACGTGATCTTTGCGACGTTCACGTTCATCTTCTTCGCGCTCGAAGGCTCGATCATGGCGCAGGGACTCAAGCTCGGCTTGGGTATTCCGCTGTGGATCGGCTACGCCTGCTCCACCCTGATCATCTTCCCGCTGGTGATCTACGGCATGAAAGTTCTTTCGCAGCTCCAACTTTGGACCACACCGCTGTGGCTGATCCTGATGGTCGCGCCGTTCGTCTATCTGGTCACCAGCCATCCGAGTCGGTCGGCGAGTTCTTCTCCTACACCGGCAAGCAGGGCCACGGCGGTGTCGACGCCGGCTCGGCGCTGCTGGCCGCGGGTGTGTGCCTGGCGCTGATCGCCCAGATCGCCGAGCAGATCGACTATCTGCGGTTCATGCCGCCGAAGACTCCGCAAAACTCGCGCAGCTGGTGGACCTGGGTGCTGCTGGCCGGTCCCGGTTGGGTGTTGTTCGGGGCGATCAAGCAGGTCGTCGGGCTGTTCCTGGCCGTCTATCTCGTCTTCCACCTGGCGGGTTCGCTGTCGATCGCGAATCAGCCGGTGCACCAATTCGACCAGATCTACGCGAACTTCATGCCGGACTGGCTGGCGCTGACGCTGGCCGTGATCCTGGTGGTGCTCAGCCAGGTGAAAATCAATGTGACGAACGCGTATTCGGGTTCGCTGGCCTGGACCAACTCGTTCACCCGCGTCACCAAGCACTACCCCGGCCGCGTCGTCTTCCTCGCCGTGAACCTCACGATCGCGCTGATCCTGATGGAAGCCAACATGTTCGACTTCCTGAACACCATCCTGGGTTTCTACGCCAACTGCGGCATGGCGTGGGTGGTGGCGGTGGCCTCCGACATCGTCTTCAACAAGTACCTGCTAAAGCTGTCTCCGAAGAAGCCCGAATTCCGCCGCGGCATGTTGTACGCGATCAACCCGGTCGGCTTCGGTTCGATGCTGCTGGCCGCCGGCCTGTCGATCGCCGCGTTCTTCGGCGGCCTCGGCGAAACACTGCGGCCCTATTCGCCATTGGTGGCAATCGTCGTCGCGCTGGTGATGCCGCCCGTCCTCGCGGTCGCGACCCGCGGCCAGTACTACCTGCGCCGCACGCACGACGGCATCGACTTGCCGATGTACGACGAGCACGGCAACCCGGTTGACGACGAGTTGACCTGCCACGCCTGCAATAACGACTTTGAACGGCCCGACATGCTGGCCTGCGTGGCCCACGCCGCGCACATCTGCTCGCTGTGCCTGTCCACCGACAAGCGCGCCGAGCACCTACTAGACGCCCAGCCCTAGCGGGTGCGCAGATCCCGGGTGATCAGGATGCGCGACGCCAGCTCATCGTCCGGCGGATAGTCCACGCCCGCCAACGTCAAGCCCTGCGCGGGCGCGGCCGCGAAGTCGCTGGATCGTGCTGTCGCGCTGAGCAATTCACGAACCCACTCTCGCGTGCGCCGATGTTCGCCGACCGCCAGCAGCGCCCCGACCAGCGAGCGCACCATCTGCCAGCAGAACGCGTCGGCGCTCACCTGCGCGGTGATCAGATCGCCGTCGCGCGACCAGTCCAGCCGCTGCAGGTCGCGAATCGTGGTGGCGCCATCGCGATAACGGCAGAAGGCAGCGAAGTCGTTCAACCCCACCAGGTCTTGTGACGCGACATGCATTGCGTCCACGTCCAGCTCACGCGGCCACGCGGTGATGTAGCGGGCCTGCTGCGGCTCCACGCCGTAGGGCGCCGTCGACAACCGGTACTCATAATGGCGCCGCAACGCCGAGAACCGCGCATCGAAACCCGCTGGGGCACGGATGATTCCGAGCACCCGAACATCGGTGGGCAGAAATCGGCTCAGCCGGCGCAGCAGCGGCAGGAATTCCGGATCGCCGTCACGCGGCGAACGCGGGTAGGCATTCGGCAGGGCAGCGGCCGGCACATCGACGTGAGCCACCTGTCCGGTGGCATGTACTCCCGTGTCGGTGCGCCCGGCCGCCCACAGCCGTACCGGCGTGCGGAAAACCGTCGTCAGCGCGTCGTCGATAACACCGGCGACAGTGCGCTGCCCGGCCTGAGTTGCCCAGCCCGCGAAATCGGTTCCGTCGTAGGCGATATCGAGCCTAAGACGGACGTCCTCGCTACTTGTCGTCTGCCTCGTCACCCTCGTCGGCGGCCTCAGCCTCGGGCTCCGCAGGCGCTTCGGCCTCGGCGGCCGGCTCGGCCGCTTCGGTCGTCGTCTCCTCCGACGCGGCTTCCTCGGCCACAACCTCTTCGGTCGCAACCTCTTCGGCTTCTTCGGCCGGTGCCGCCACGGCGGCGGGTGCCTCAGACTTCTTCGAAGCCTTCACCCGGCGCGCGCGGTCGGCCTCCGACGTGACGGTCTTTTCCTGCACCAGCTCGATCACGGCCATCGGGGCGTTGTCGCCCTTGCGCGCCTCGACCTTGATGATGCGGGTGTAGCCGCCGTCACGATCGGCGAAGTGGGGTCCGATCTCCGCGAAAAGGGCGTGCACCACGTCCTTGTCGCGGATCTTCTTCATGACCTCTCGGCGATTGTGCAGCGTGCCCTTTTTCGCGTGCGTGATCAGCTTCTCCGCGTACGGCCGCAGCGCACGCGCCTTCGGCTCGGTCGTCTTGATCCGACCGTGCTCGAACAGCGACGTGGCCAGGTTGGCCAGCAGAGCCTTCTGGTGCGAAGACGACCCGCCGAGGCGAGGGCCCTTGGTGGGCTTGGGCATTGCACTATCTCCTAATTGGGGCCGGCCCCCGTATCAGGTAGGGCCGGGACTGTTTTTGCTTAGAGCTGTTCGGTTTCGGCGTAGTCCGCGTCGTCGTAAGCACCCTCGGTGGACCAGGTGCCGGTGGCGACGTCATAGCCCGCGACCTCGGACGGGTCGAAGCTCGGCGGGCTGTCCTTGAGCGACAGACCCAGCTGGTGCAGCTTGACCTTGACCTCGTCGATGGACTTCTGCCCGAAGTTGCGGATGTCGAGCAGGTCGGACTCGGTGCGACTGACCAGCTCGCCGAAGGTGTGCACACCCTCGCGCTTGAGGCAGTTGTAGGACCGCACGGTCAGATCCAGGTCGTCGATCGGCAGCGCGAACGAGGCGATGTGATCGGCCTCGGCCGGCGACGGCCCGATCTCGATACCCTCGGCCTCGACGTTGAGTTCGCGTGCCAGGCCGAACAATTCGACCAGGGTCTTACCCGCCGACGCCAGGGCGTCGCGGGGGGTGATCGAACTCTTGGTCTCGACGTCCAGAATCAGCTTGTCGAAGTCGGTGCGCTGCTCGACACGGGTGGCGTCCACCTTGTAGGTGACCTTGAGCACCGGCGAATAGATGGAATCGACTGGGATACGGCCGATTTCGGCACCGGAAGCACGGTTCTGCACGGCCGGCACGTAACCGCGACCACGCTCGACGACGAGCTCGACCTCGAGCTTGCCCTTGTCGTTCAGCGTCGCGATGTGCATGCCGGGGTTGTGCACCGTCACGCCGGCGGGCGGCACGATGTCACCCGCGGTGACCTCACCCGGGCCCTGCTTGCGCAGGTACATGGTGACCGGCTCGTCCTCCTCGGAGGACACGACCAGGCTCTTGAGGTTCAGGATGATGTCGGTGACATCCTCCTTGACGCCGGGCACGGTGGTGAACTCGTGCAGCACGCCATCGATGCGAATGCTGGTGACGGCCGCGCCGGGAATCGACGACAGCAGCGTGCGCCGCAGCGAATTGCCAAGGGTGTAACCGAATCCCGGCTCCAGCGGCTCGATGACGAACTGGGACCGGCTGTCGGTGAGGATCTCCTCCGACAGTGTGGGGCGCTGAGAAATCAGCATGGTTTTTCTTTTCTCCTTCTCGGCACCCGCTATTTGATGCCGTTAGGGTTTTCGGGCCGGGCGGCCCGAAAAGTCCGTTACTTCGAGTAGTACTCGACGATCAGCTGCTCGGTGAGTGGCACGTCGATCTGTGCCCGCTCGGGCAGCTGGTGGATCAGGATGCGCTGACGCTCCCCGACCACCTGCAACCAGCTCGGGATCGGACGGTCGCCCGCCGTCTCCCGCGCGATCTGGAAAGGCACGGTGTTCAGCGACCCGTCCCGCACGTCGATGATGTCGTACTGCGACACCCGGTAGCTGGGGACGTTGACGTGCACGCCGTTGACGCTGAAGTGCCCGTGGCTGACCAGCTGGCGGGCCATCCGGCGAGTACGCGCCAGGCCGGCGCGGTACACGACGTTGTCCAGCCGGCTCTCGAGGATCTGCAGCAGGTTCTCACCGGTCTTGCCGGCGTGCCGAGTGGCCTCTTCGTAGTAGCGGCGGAACTGCTTTTCCATCACGCCGTAGGTGAAGCGGGCCTTCTGCTTCTCCTGCATCTGCAGCAGGTATTCGCTTTCCTTGATCCGCGCGCGGCCGTGCTGGCCGGGCGGGTAGGGGCGCTTCTCGAACGCCTGGTCGCCACCGACGAGGTCGGTGCGCAGCCGGCGCGATTTGCGAGTGATGGGTCCGGTGTAACGAGCCATGATTCTCCTCCTAGACCCTGCGTCGCTTGGGCGGGCGGCAGCCGTTGTGCGGCTGGGGGGTGACGTCGGAGATCGCGCCGACCTCCAGGCCTGCGGCCTGCAGCGAACGGATGGCGGTCTCCCGGCCCGAGCCCGGGCCCTTCACGAACACGTCGACCTTGCGCACGCCGTGCTCCTGCGCCTTGCGCGCGGCGTTCTCGGCGGCCAGCTGCGCGGCGAACGGAGTCGATTTCCGCGAGCCCTTGAAGCCGACGTGGCCCGACGACGCCCAGGCGATGACGTTGCCCTGCGGGTCGGTGATGCTCACGATCGTGTTGTTGAAGGTGCTCTTGATGTGCGCGGCACCGTGCGGGATGTTCTTCTTTTCGCGCTTGCGGGTCTTCTGCCCCTTCTTGGGCGCGGCGGCTGCTGCCTTCTTGGCGGGTGGCATGGGTTACCTGGCCTTCTTCTTGCCGGCGATGGTGCGCTTGGGGCCCTTGCGGGTACGCGCGTTGGTCTTGGTGCGCTGGCCACGCACCGGCAGGCCGCGGCGGTGCCGCAGGCCCTGGTAGCAGCCGATCTCGATCTTGCGGCGGATGTCGGCCTGGACCTCGCGGCGCAGGTCACCCTCGACCTTGAGGTTGGCCTCGATGTAGTCGCGCAGGTGGGTCACCTGGTCGTCGGTCAGGTCCCTGGTGCGCAGATTCCGGTCGATGCCGGTCGCTTCCAAGATCTCGTTGGAGCGGGTTCGGCCGATGCCGAAGATGTACGTCAGCGCGATCTCCATCCGCTTGTCACGCGGCAGATCGACGCCTACTAGTCGAGCCATAGGTGGCGTTTCCTCTTTTTCTATGCGGAGGTCTTTTCCCAGCCCGTTCCCGATCTGATCGGGGCCCGGCCTCCGACCGGGCGTGGGTAGGCGACATATTCGCCTATTGGTGCTGGGA
Source organism: Unio delphinus (assembly GCA_029339505.1). Lineage (NCBI taxonomy): Eukaryota > Metazoa > Mollusca > Bivalvia > Unionida > Unionidae > Unio > Unio delphinus. The sequence goes on along the minus strand of JAQISU010000918.1, from coordinate 23,061 downwards.
GGTCATCATTTAGTTGTTGTGAGCCGGGGCGAAAACTAGCCCTGGCGCTGCTTGTGGCGCGGATCCGAGCAGATCACCATGACCCGCCCATGCCGACGGATCACCCTGCACTTGTCGCAAATCGGCTTCACGCTGGGGTTGACCTTCACGGCTTTTCGATCCTGTTCTCGTCTGTTGGTTGGTTACTTGTACCGGTACACGATGCGGCCCCGGGACAGGTCGTAGGGAGACAACTCCACCACCACCCGGTCCTCGGGCAGGATGCGGATGTAGTGCTGCCGCATCTTGCCGCTGATGTGGGCAAGCACCTTGTGACCGTTCTCCAGCTCAATGCGAAACATCGCATTGGGCAGGGGCTCGACCACCCGGCCCTCGACCTCGATGGCGCCGTCCTTCTTGGCCATAACTACTCGTCAAATCCTCGTCGTTTAGTTTCGTTGTCATCTGCGCCAACGACGGCACAGCATTCACACCGACTTTGGAACGTGAGCCGGTGACAGGAAATTCCTTGGGAACGGACACACAAAAAAGCCGGCGCGAAAGGCGCACCGTCGATCCATGGTACCCGCTTGTACGGCGTGGCCAAAATCCGTGATCGGAGCGCTCACGGGCGGACACCTCGACCGACCACACCGGGCCTGACAAGCGCATACTTGACCCCGATGACAAATCCCGCACGTCCCGTTGATGGCACCGCGCCGTCACGCAAACCGGTGATATTGACCGTCGACGACGATCCCGCGGTGTCCCGCGCCGTGGCCCGGGACCTCCGGCGCAAATACGGCGAGGATCACCGCATCGTCCGCGCGGAGTCGGGTTCCGAGGCGCTGGAAACCCTCAAGCAGCTCAAACTGCGCGGCGAAACGGTCGCGACGATCGTCGCCGACTACCGGATGCCACAGATGACGGGCATCGAGTTCCTCGAGCAGGCGATGGACCTGTACCCGGCGGCACGCCGGATCCTGCTGACCGCCTACGCCGACACCCACGCCGCGATCGACGCGATCAACGTCGTCGACCTCGACCACTATCTGCTCAAGCCCTGGGATCCGCCGGAGGAGAAGCTCTACCCCGTCATCGACGCGCTGCTGGAAGCCTGGCGCGCGGTACCCGAACATGCCATTCCGCACACCAAGGTGATCGGGCATCGCTGGTCGGCACGGTCCTGGGAGGTCCGTGACTTCTTGGCCCGCAACGGACTTCACTACAACTGGTTCATGGCCGACGAACCCGTGGGCGAGCAGCTGCTCAAGGCCGCCGGCGAGGACGGGCGGCGGCTGCCGGTCGTCATCACCCAGCACGGCGACCCACTGGTCGAGCCCTCCGACGCCGAACTGGCCGACACTCTGGGCCTGTCCACCCAGCTGTCCCAGGACTTCTACGACCTGATCGTGATCGGCGGCGGGCCCGCGGGCCTGGCCGCGGCCGTGTACGGCGCCTCCGAAGGCCTTCGCACGGTGCTGATCGAAAGCACCGCGACCGGCGGGCAGGCCGGCCAGAGCTCCCGGATCGAGAACTACCTCGGCTTCCCGGACGGGGTGTCGGGCGGCCAGCTGGCCCAGCGGGCCCGCCTACAGGCCGAGAAGTTCGGCGCCGAGCTGATCACCGCCCGCACCGCCACCGCCCTGGAGATCAACGGGCCCAAGCGCACCGTGCGGTTCGCCGACGGCGGTTCGGTCGACGCGCACGCGGTCATCCTGGCCACCGGCGTCTCCTACCGGCAGCTGGACGCGAGCGGCTGCATCGAGCTGACCGGCCGCGGCGTCTACTACGGCGCCACCACCTTCGCCTCCGACTGCGAAGACGAAGAGATCTACGTGATCGGCGGGGCCAACTCGGCCGGCCAGGCCGCCATGCACCTGTCGAAGACCGCCAAGTCGGTGACCATCCTGGTGCGCGCCCCCTCGCTGGAGGCGTCGATGTCGTACTACCTGATCCAGCAGATCGAGGCGAACCCCAAGATCAGCGTGCGCACCTGCACGGAAGTCGAGTGCGCCGCCGGCGACGAGCACCTGGAAAAGCTGACCCTGCTCAACAACCGCACCGGCGAGAGCGAAGACGTCACCTGCGCGCGGATGTTCATCTTCATCGGGGCCGCCCCGCGCACCGACTGGCTGGACGGGGTGGTCGCCCGCGACGACCACGGCTTCATCCTCACCGGCCCGGACCTGCGCAACGTGTGCGGCTGGACGCTGGACCGCCCACCACACCACCTGGAAACCAGCGTGCCGGGCGTGTTCGCCACCGGCGACGTCCGCTCCACCTCCGCCAAGCGGGTCGCGGCCGCCGTCGGTGAGGGATCGATGGCCGTGATGCTGGTGCACCGCTACCTGGCCGAGTCGTAGAAGGGTCGCACGACATGACCGCCAATACGCCATGTGAGCCCGACGAGCTGCGCAGCCTGTTCCTGTTCGAGGCGCTGACCGACGACCAGCTCGCGGTGTTGTGCAGCAACGGGTGTATCGAGCAGTACCAGCCGGGGCCCATTTGCGTCGAAGGCGAACCGGCGACCTGTTTCTACGTGCTGATCGACGGCGAGTTGGCGATGTCCAAGCTCTCCGGCGGTCAGGACATCGAGACCGTCCGCACCTCGCAGCGCGGCGTGTATGCCGGGGCGTGGCGGGCGTTCACCGGCGGGAAGCAGAAGACCTACGACGCCTCGGTCCACGTGACCAAGCCGTCGCGCTTCTTCGTGATGGACGCGCCCGTCTTCGCCCAGTTCATGCGCGACCAGTTCCCGATGGCAGTGCACCTGCTCGACGGCATCGCCGTCGGCACCGACCGGACCCGCCGGATCATCGACAACCGCGAGAAGCTGCTGGCCCTGGGCCGGCTGTCGGCGGGACTGACGCATCAGCTCAACAACCCGGCCGCGGCGATCTCGCGGGCCGCGTCGGATCTGCGCGAGCGCGTGGCCAACATGCGCCACAAGCTGGCGATGCTCGCCGACGGCACGATCACGCCCGAGGCGTTGAGCGCCCTGGTGAAGCTGCAGGAGCGGGTCGCCGAGCAGGTCGCCAAGTCGTCGACCCACCACCTCAGCGCGCTGGAGACCTCCGACCGTGAGGACGCCGTCGGCGACTGGCTGGAAGACCACGGCATCGACGGCGGATGGGACATCGCGCCGACGTTCATCGAGGGCGGCGTCGACACCGATTGGCTGGAGCGGATTTCCGCGGCCACCGACGAGCTCGCGACGGCCTCGCTGGAGCAGGCGATCCGATGGATCAACTACACCATCGAGAGCGAACTGCTGATGAACCAGATTCTGGAAGCCAGCAAACGGATTTCGGCGCTGGTCGCCGACGCCAAGCAGTACTCGCAAATGGATCGGGCGCCCTTCCAGGTGGCCAACGTGCACGACTTGCTCTACAGCACCCTGGTGATGTTCGCCGACCGCTTGACCAAGGACGGCACCAAAGATGAAAAGGCGATCGTCCTGGCCAAGGACTTCGACCGAACACTGCCCGAAATCCCTTGCTATCCAGCCGATCTCAACCAAGTATGGACCAACATCATCGACAACGCGATCGCCGCGATGCGCGATCAGGGCGGCACGCTGACCGTGCGCACCTGCCGCTACGGCGACAACATGGCCCGGGTCGAAATCTGTGACACCGGGCCGGGCGTCCCCGCGGATATCCGCGAGCACATCTTCGAGCCGTTCTTCACCACCAAGCCGTTCGGGGAAGGCACCGGCCTCGGGCTGGATCTCGCGTTCAACATCGTCGTCAAAAAGCATCGCGGGGATCTGCGAGTGGAATCGGTGCCCGGCGACACGCGGTTCATCGTGTTGCTTCCGCTGGAGATGCCGCCCGTCGCCGACGTCGCCGCGGTCGATGACGACGACGTGGACGACGCCGACCCGGAATAGCGTCACCGACGGCCGGGTTAGAGACGGCATGACCGATGCAGCTGCAAGCAAGCCCAATCTTGGCCGGTTCGGAGTGTTCGGACGCGGCGTAACGCCCCAGCAAGCCAAAGAGATCGAGTCGCTCGGCTACGGCGCCGTCTGGGTGGGCGGTTCCCCGCCCGCCGAATTGGCCTGGGTGGAGCCCATCCTGGAGGCGACGACCACCTTGCAGGTGGCCACCGGGATCGTGAACATCTGGACCGCGCCGGCCAAGGACGTGGCCGAGTCGTTCCACCGGATCGACAAGGCCTACCCGGGCCGCTTCCTGCTCGGGATCGGCGTCGGCCACCGCGAGATGATCAGCGATTACCGCAAGCCCTACGACGCGCTGGTCGAGTACCTGGACGCACTCGACGAGTACGGCGTGCCGGCCCATCGCCGGGTGGTGGCGGCCCTGGGCCCGCGAGTGCTGGGGCTCTCGGCGCAACGCAGCGCCGGTGCGCATCCGTACTTGACCACTCCGGAGCACACCGCACACGCGCGTGAGCTGATCGGCGACGCGGCGTTCCTGGCGCCCGAGCACAAGGTGGTGCTGACTACCGACGCCGAGCAGGCCCGCGCCGTCGGACGCCAGGCCCTGGACATGTACTTCAACCTGGTCAACTACCGCAACAACTGGAAGCGGTCGGGCTTCGCCGACGACGAGGTCGTCCGGCCGGGCAGCGACCGCCTGGTCGACGCGGTGGTGGCCTATGGCACCGTCGACGCGATCGCCGCGCGGCTGGGCGAGCACCTCGCCGCGGGGGCCGACCATGTGCCCGTGCAGGTCTTGACCAATGATGAAAACCTGGTCTCGGCGCTGGCTGAATTAGCGGGCCCGCTTGGACTGAACCGCTCGTAACCAACCGCGGAGGGGAAACCTCGTTGACTGACGCCGTATCACTGAAGCCCAACCTCGGCCGCTATGGCGCCTGGCTGCCCACCCGTTCCATCACACCGGAACTAGCCGCCAAGATCGAAGCCCTGGGGTATCCCGCGGCGTGGATCGGCGGGTCACCGGACGCGGATCTGGCCTGGGTGGAACCGGCGTTGGCACAGACGGGCTCGCTGCAGCTGGCCACCGGGATCGTCAACATCTGGACGGCGGCCGCCGCACCCGTCGCGGAGTCCTTCAAGCGCATCGAAAGTGCTTATCCTGGACGGTTTTTGCTGGGCATCGGGGTGGGTCACCCCGAGCACACCCAGGAGTACGTGAAGCCCTACGCCGCGCTGGTCGGCTACCTCGACGCGCTCGACGACGCGCTGGTACCAACCAGCCGGCGAGTGCTCGCCGCACTCGGCCCGAAGGTGTTGGCGCTGTCCGCGGAACGCAGCGCCGGCGCGCACCCGTACCTGACCACGCCGGAGCACACGGCCAAGGCGCGCGAACAACTCGGCAACTCGGTGTTCCTGGCCCCGGAGCACAAGGTGGTGCTGACCACCGACCGCGACAAAGCGCGCGAGGCGGGCCGTCAGCTCGTCCAGCACTACCTGGGGCTGAGCAACTACGTGAACAACTGGCTGCGGCTGGGGTTCACCGAGGACGACGTGCGTACACCCGGCAGCGACAAGCTGATCGACGCGGTGGTGGCCTACGGGACCCCGGAAGCCATCGTCAAGCGCCTCAACGAGCACTTGGACGCGGGCGCCGACCACGTCGGCATCCAGGTGATCGGCGGCTACAACGAGGAGACGCTGCTGCCCTCGCTGACTGAACTGGCCGGGCCGCTTGGGCTAACCCCCGCAAGCTGACCCCGACCCTCGGTTAGGGTTTGACCATGCGGCTGCTGGTCACTGGTGGCGCCGGTTTCATCGGCGCGAATTTCGTGCACAGCACTGTGCGCGAGCGTCCCGACGTCTCAGTGACGGTGCTCGACGCCCTGACCTACGCCGGACGGCGTGAGTCGCTGGCCGGTGTCGAGGACGCCGTCAGGCTGGTCGAGGGCGACATCTGCGATGCCGAGCTGGTCTCCCAGCTGATCGCCGAGTCCGACGCGGTGGTGCACTTCGCCGCCGAAAGCCACGTCGACAACGCACTGGACAATCCCGAGCCGTTTCTGCACACCAACGTGGTTGGGACGTACACGATCCTGGAAGCGGTGCGGCGGCGCGGGATACGGCTGCACCACATCTCGACCGACGAGGTCTACGGCGACCTGGAACTCGACGACCCGCAGCGGTTCACCGAGTCGACGCCCTACAACCCGTCGAGCCCCTACTCGGCCACCAAGGCCGCCGCCGACATGCTGGTTCGGGCCTGGGTGCGCTCGTACGGGGTGCGCGCGACGCTGTCCAACTGCTCCAACAACTACGGGCCGTATCAGCACATCGAGAAGTTCATCCCACGCCAGATCACCAATGTGCTGACCGGCCGACGGTGCAAGCTGTACGGCGCCGGCGCCAACGTCCGTGACTGGATCCACGTCGACGACCACAACAGCGCGGTCTGGCAGATCCTGGACAAGGGCCAGATCGGGGCGACCTACCTGATCTCCGCCGAGGGTGAGCGCGACAACCTGACCGTGCTGCGCACGCTGCTGTCGATGATGGGGCACGAGCCCGACGACTTCGACCACGTCACCGACCGCGTCGGCCACGACCTGCGCTACGCCATCGATCCGTCCCTGCTGTACGACGAATTGCACTGGGCGCCAAAGCATACCGACTTCGAAGAGGGGTTGCGTGAAACCATCGACTGGTATCGGGCCAACGAATCCTGGTGGCGTCCGCTGAAAGACGCTTCGGAAGCCCGCTACGAAGAACGAGGCCAGTGATGGAAGTTCGCGAACTCAAAGTCCCCGGCGCCTGGGAGATCACCCCGAAAAAGCACGGTGATTCCCGGGGCATGTTCTTCGAATGGTTCACCGACCATGGCTTCCGGGACTTCGCCGGTCACGGGTTGAACGTGCAGCAGGCCAATTGCTCGTTGTCGTCCGCCGGCGTGCTGCGCGGGCTGCACTTTGCCCAGCTACCGCCCAGCCAGGCCAAGTACGTGACCTGCGTGCGCGGCGCGGTGTTCGACGTGGTGGTCGACATTCGGGTGGGCTCGCCGACGTTCGGCCAGTGGGACTCGGTGCTGCTCGACGACCAGGATCGCCGGACGATCTACATCTCCGAAGGCCTCGGGCACGGTTTCCTTGCACTGCAAGACAATTCGACGGTGATGTACTTGTGCTCGACGGAATACAGCCCGCAACGCGAGCACACCATCTGCGCCACCGACCCGGCTCTGGGCATCGACTGGCCGCTGGTCGACGGCGTCGCCCCGAGTCTGTCCGACCGCGACGCCGCGGCCCCCAGCTTCGACGACGTGCGCGCGGCCGGCCTACTACCCACCTGGGAAGAGACGCAAAAGTTCCTTACCGGTCTGCGCAGCGAGGCCTGAGGTACCGATCGCGACCGCGTCGCGGGCAGGGCTTTTCGAGGTCGCCGCCCGTCGGTAGCGAAGCAGCAAAGTCGGGTTGGCATTAAACCGGCGTTTGTCGCGGGTTCATCGACTACCTTGGGCATTCCGTGCGCAATCTCTGGCCGGTCGCGCGGAGAAGACGACAGATACGGATAGGCGCAGATGAAGCTAGCGCAGGTGTTCGATCCTCGATGTAACGCACTGAACCTGTTTCGGCTGGCACTAGCCGCCGAGGTCATGCTGTTTCACTCCTGGCCGGTCACGGGCCTCTATCCGCCACTCGCGGTGCGTCAACTCATGTTCTCGGTGGGCGTCGACGGTTTCTTTGCGATCTCGGGATTCCTGATCACCGGAAGCTGGCTTCGCGACCCGAAAGTCCGCGACTATCTGACCGCTCGAGCGCTGCGCATCCTGCCCGGGCTCTACGTCTGCCTGGTCATCACCGCATTCGTGTTCGCCCCGATCAGCGTGGCGGTTCAGGGAGGTTCACCGGCGAAACTGCTGCAGTCCAGCGCGCCGTTCACGTATGTCTTGAACAACGCGACCTTGATATCCGTGCTTCAGTTCGACATCGCCGGCACACCGCGCGACATACCGTCGCCTGGCAACTGGAACGCCTCGCTCTGGTCCCTGATCTGGGAAGTGCTGTGCTACATCGCCATCGCCGTGATCGGCGTCATCGGCCTCGCCAATCGCCGTTGGATTTCGCCGGCGATCTTGGTGCTCGCGGTGATTGCCGCGGCATTGTTGCCGCCGCTGACCTTCCCCGGGGCATGGACCATCCCCCAGCTCGCGGCGCGCTCCGCCATCATGTTTGCGTCCGGCGCCGTGATGTATCAGTGGCGCGACGTGATTCCCGCGCGATGGTCGCTCGTCGCGGTCAGCGTGGTCGTCGTTGTCACGGCCGGCGTCGTGCTGCCCGATTACCGTCTGGTCGCGGCCCTTCCACTGGCCTATGCCGTGATCGTCTCGGGTGCCCTGATCCGCCACAAGCGGACCACATTGCGGACCGATCTGTCTTACGGCGTATACGTTTACGCTTTCCCGACTCAGCAGTTGCTGGCTGTGTGTGGCCTCGCACACCTGAATCCCTTTGCGTTCTTTGCCGTTGCGTTGAGTGCCACCGTGCCGCTGGCGGCGATGAGCTGGTTCTGCATCGAGAAGCCCGCAATGTCATTGAAGTCACGCCTCAAACGAAAATGGGCTGCCCCAACGGAGCCCGACGGTCTGACCGAGGTCACGGAGGCAGATCCAGCCGCCGAACATCCGAGTTCCGGGGTGCACGGCAAGGCGTAGTCGGCATTGAGCGTGAATCCCCCAGTGTTTGCCCGGGTTTCACCAAATTGTGACCGCAGCTTAAATGGGCCAACGCCACGCTTGTGGGAGCCGGGCGGTCGGATTCGACGCTGTCTTTGCTGCGCCGCCAGAACCCCCGTCGGGCGCCGCGTATAGCCCGCCGGCGTCATTATGATGGCGCCACATGGGGTTGGGGATAACGCGGCGAACGTCGATGACACTGGGGCAGGCGTTCGATCCGCGAAAAAATGGACTGAACGCTGTCCGGCTGGCGCTGGCGGCCGAAGTGATGCTGTGGCATTCGTTTCCGATCACGGGCCACAACGTGTTGTTCAAGCCTGTTCTCCAACTTCTCTTCTCGATCGGGGTCGACGGGTTCTTCGCGCTTTCAGGATTTTTGATCACCTCGAGTTGGCTACGCGACCCACGACTGCGTGATTATCTTCGCGCCCGGGCTCTTCGTATCTTCCCCGGGTTGTGGGTGTGCCTGATCGTGACGGCATTCGTGATCGCCCCGCTCGGCCTGGCGATCCAGGGTGGCCGGGGCTCCAAGTTGCTGTTCTCAACCGCACCAATCGAGTACGTAGTGAAAAACAGCACACTGCTGTCGGCGCTGGCGTTGGACGTCGGCGGGACACCGCGAGGCGTTCCGGAGCACGGGATGTGGAACGGATCGGTATGGACCCTGATGTGGGAGGTGTTGTGCTATCTCGCCGTTGCCGGGATAGGACTCGCTGGGTTCGCGAATCGACGCTGGCTTCCTATTGCAATCTTGGCATTCGGAGTGATCGGCGTCCTGATGTTGCCACCGATGGTCTACCCCGGGCCGTGGACGAATCTGCAGCTCGCGCTGCGCTTCACGATCATGTTTTCGGCCGGCGCGGCGATGTATTTGTGGCGAGACGCCATCCCGGCGCGGTGGTCGTTCGTGGCGGTGTGCGTACTCATCGTGTTGCTCTCGAGCCTGCTTCCCGACTATCGCATCATCGGTGCCCTCCCGTTGGCGTACGCCGTCATCGTTTCGGGTTCGCTGCTTCGGCACGAGCGGCTGCGGCTGCGTACGGACTTGTCCTACGGCACTTACATCTACGCCTTTCCGGTTCAGCAGTTGCTGGTCATCTGCGGCTTGTCCGCTCTGAACCCACTGCTGTTCTTCGTCGTCGCCGCCGTCGCCACGCTTCCGCTGGCCGCGCTCAGTTGGTACCTGGTGGAAAAACCCGCGCAGAATTTGAAATCTCGACTCAAGCGGACGCCGGCCACCGTCGAGCTTGTCGGCGTGGGCACAGCCTGACGCCACCCGCAGTAGCAAACGTCACAAGGACTCGCGACACGGGTGCAAATAAGGTGCGAATGCGCTTAAATGCAAAGACGGGATAACGCCGGACGGGGACGGCTGGTGACAGCGAATGAAACTCGGGCAGGTTTTCGATCCACGAAGTAATGCACTGAATGCGTTGCGGCTGGCCATGGCCGCCGAAGTGATCCTCTGGCATTCCTTCGCCGTTACGGGTGGCATCCTGCCGTCCGCGCATGCACGACAATTGCTGTTCGGGGTGGGGGTTGACGGGTTCTTCGCGATCTCGGGCTTCCTGATCACCGCGAGCTGGCTCAACAACCCGAAACTCCGCGACTACCTGGTCGCTCGGGCCCTTCGCATTCTGCCTGGGCTCTACGTCTGCCTGGCGGTGACCGCGTTTGTCATCGCCCCGATCGGCGTCGCGATTCAGGGTGGAGCGGCCAGCAAGCTGCTGCTGTCCAGCGCGCCATTCGAGTACGTGTTGAAAAACAGCGCAGTGATGGTGCTCCAATTCGATGTCGGTGGAACACCGACCGGAGTCCCCTTTCCGCACATGTGGAACGGATCATTGTGGACGCTTATCTACGAGGTGCTGTGCTATGTCGGTGTTGCGCTGCTCGGATTGGCGGGATTAGCACATCGTCGCTGGACCTCCGCGGTGGTACTGGTGCTGGCCGTGGTTTTTGCCGCGTGCTTGCCACCCATGACATTTCCCGGTGTCTGGAGTAACTGGCAGTGCATTGCACGCTTTGCCATCGTATTTGCCGCCGGTGCCCTCATGTATCAGTGGAAAGACGCAATCCCCGCGCGCTGGCCACTCGTCGCGCTGAGCGTGGTCCTCGTTGTGTTGAGCGGCCTGCTGCCCGACTACCGTCTGGCCGGCGCCATTCCGCTGGCGTACGCCGTCATCGTTTCCGGCGCGCTCATCCACAACAGGTATTTGAGGTTGCCGACGGATCTGTCCTACGGCGTCTACATCTACGCTTTCCCGATGCAGCAGTTGCTGGTCATCTGCGGACTGGTCCGGCTTAATCCGTTTGTGTTCGCGATCATTGCGACGATCGCGACCCTGCCGCTGGCCGCGCTGAGCTGGTTCCTGATCGAAAAACCCGCGCAGTCGCTCAAGGCTCGACTCAGGAGGAAGCGGGCTGTCGCCGAGCTCCGCGAAGCCAGCCGAACCTGATGCCGTCGGGGTAACCGGAGAGCAGCCACAGCAGCACGGTCAGGGCCTCGGCTCCCACGCTGATCGCCGCGTACGGCGAGGGATCCCAACCCTGCTCGGCAAACCCGAAAAGCCCCGCGGTTCGCGACAATGCGAAGGCGACCAGCGAACCGCCGGCGATTGCGGCCGCAGCCCATCGCAGCCACCACGGGCCGCCGAGCAGGATCAGCACGCCGACCGCGAACGAGACGCTGGCCTGAACCAGAAAACCGGTGCCGATCGTCGGAATGTGCTGGTAACCGTGGACATAGAGATAGGCGTGGCTGGCGGCGCTGCCGAGCAGCGACGCGGCGAAGCCGATCCGGATCAAGATGTTCATTGCAGCGTCTGCTCCTTCAACGCCAGGGCGGTCTCGCCCTTGGTGTAACTGACCTCGCGGATGCCCAACGCGTCGTGGAGCTTTCCGGCCGGCAGCGTGATCGGCTTGGGCGCCGGCCCGTCGCCGGGATGCGGCAGCGGGTAAGCGGTCGTCGTCCCGCTGTAGAACGACACGTTGCCTTCGGTCTTGGAAAAGAGTTGGTGCACATGGCCGTTGATGCATGTCACCGAGGCAAATCGGCGCAGGTAGCTGAGCGCCTGAGTGGCGTCGTCGGTGCCCCAGCCCCAATCCGGGTACATCGCGAACAACGGGATGTGGCTGAACACAATGATCGGGGTATCACTGGACAGGGCCGCGACGTCCTTTTCGACGAACTCCAGCTGATCGACACCCAGATGCCCGAGCTTGCGCAGGTTCAATGTGTTGACCAATGCGATCACGTGGACGCCGGCGATGTCGAAGCTGTACCACCCGTCACCCACCGATCCGGCGCCGAACACCTTGCGGTACTTCTGCCCCGCGTCGTCGACCGAATCGTGCTCCCCCGGCACGGTGAACACGTGCGGCGCCTTCAGCCCGCTCGTCATCTGCTTCACCTGGTCGAACTGGCCGGGGGTGGACAGGTGGGTGAGGTCGCCGGTGTGAATGACGAAATCCGGTGTGTAGCCGAGGTTGTTGATCTGATCGATCGCATGCCCGAATGAACCGGCCACGTCCGGGTTCGGCGCGCCGGTGAAGCCGATGTGGCTGTCGCTGACCTGAGCAAAGCGCAGGGCGGGCTTGATTTTTGCGCGCTCGGCCGCGGCGGCCCCGGCGACATGCGAGATCACCTCGCCGCCGGCCACGGCGAAGCCGACCGCCGCCCCGAACCACGCCCCGTGCCGGAGCAGCTGGCGGCGATTCATCGTGCGGGTCATGGCGCCACCACCACGGTGCCGTGCATCATCGGGTGGATCGAGCAGACGTAGTCGAAAGTGCCTGCGGTGGAAAAGGTGTGGGTGAAGCTGGCTCCCGTGCCCATGCCGGGTGAATGAAAAGAGCCGTCGCTCGCGGCCACCGTGTGGGGTTCTTCGTCGCGATTGATCCAGGTGACCGCGGTGCCCGCGCGGACCGTCAGTGTCGCGGGTGCGAACGCGAAGCCGTCGATGGCGACCTGGTTACCGCTCGCCGGTGCCGGGGGTGCGGTGACCGACGGCGTCGCACCGGAATCCGTCCTCATCGTGACCGCGGCGTGCGCATCGGGGCGCGACGCGGAGCATCCGGCGAGCAAGAGCACGCCCGCTGCAAGCAAGGCCGGATGTTTTCGGAACAGGGCAATAGGCATTACGACCCTCCCAGGGCTGCGGAACTGTCGCCAACAGATAGGAGGGGTGGTTACACCGTTAGGCCGGTTGTTCCGGTTCTGGCAGGGCGAGCACTTCGATAACCGCGTTGGCGTCGCATACCATCAATGCAGGCAACACCTCCCAGGGAATCGGCAGTTGATCCTCGGGACATGAACCGTATACGATGATCGGATCGTATACGATCGACGATCAGCGCCGACAGCTCATCCGGCGGGGGACGACGGATACAGGCGGGATATATGGCGCGGGGTCAAGTTCTCGATGTCCGAATTGATGCACTGACTACACCGAGAGCCGAAACGGCTGGTGCCGGCAAATGAAGCTCGCGCAGATATTCGATCCAAAAAACAATGCGTTGAACGCATGGCGGCTGATGCTAGCCGCCGAAGTGATCATCTGGCACTCCTTCGGCGTTACAGGTAGCGACGTCGCGTCGGCGCCGGTACGGCAAATGATGTTCACATTGGGCGTAGACGGGTTCTTTGTGATCTCAGGCTTTCTCATCACCGGAAGCTGGCTCAAGCATCCACGACTCCGTGACTACCTCCTAGCCCGGGCTCTGCGCATCCTTCCCGGCTTCTACGTCTGTCTGATCGTCGTCGCCTTCGTATTCGCGCCGATTGGTGTGGCTATTCAGGGGGGATCAGCCGCAAAGCTGATATCGTCCGGGGCGCCATTCGAGTATGTGCTGGAAAACAGCGCGCTCGCGATATTGGACCACGGTGTCGGCGGAACACCGACCGGCGTCCCCCTTTCGGGTCTGTGGGACGGACCTCTGTGGACCCTCTTCTTCGAAGTGCTGTGCTACCTCGCCGTTGCGATCCTCGGAGTAACGGGACTGGCTCGTCGCCGATGGACTTCCGTGACGGTATTGGCACTGGCAATGTTATTGGCCGCATGCAATCCAACCATGACACCCACCGGGACTTGGAACATGGCACAGTGCATTGCGCGCTTCGCCATCATGTTTGCGGCCGGCGCTGTCATGTACCAGTGGAAAGACGTGATTCCTGCGCGATGGTCACTCGTCGCGGTAAGTGGGGTTATCGTTCTCGCGGCCGGGCTACTACCCGATTACCGTTTTCTCGGCGCTATTCCACTGGCGTATGCCATCATCGTTTCCGGCGCCCTCGTCCGCAACAAGTACCTGAGGTTGCCGACCGATCTGTCCTATGGCTTCTACATTTATGGTTTCCCGGTTCAGCAGTTGCTGGTGATCTCGGGGCTGGTCGGTCTCAATCCCTTCCTGCTCACGATCATTGCGATGATTGCTACCCTTCCGCTGGCCGCACTGAGCTGGTTCGTAGTCGAAAAGCCCGCAATGTCTCTGAAATCTCGACTCAAAGAGAAGTGGGCTGCCGCCGAGCCGGCCGAACCACTTAGGCGGACCGTTCGGGATTCGGCGGAGCAAACACTTCGATGACTCCGTTTGCCTCGCGAACCATCAACGTGGGCAATGGATTTGGCGCGATTGGCAGTTGATGGGTGAGGACTTCTCCGGCGGGAGAGAACGAGGTCGAATGGCACGGGCAGCGCAAACGGTCGTCGGGTGCGTCGAACCACAACCGGCATCCCTGATGTGTGCACACCCCGGATACGGCCCGCGCCTTGCCATCGACGCGGCGGACGAATCCGCTGACGGACCCGAGGTCAAACGCGTGCATGCGCCCGTCGGGTACATCCGCACTGGCCGCGACGCGCTGCCAGCTTCCGTCATTGGGCTCTAGCTCTGCAGCGACGGCGGGGCCTTCGGTGACATTCGCCGTCACTGCTCGATCGACGGCGACCGCGGTGACCGCTGCGGCCGCCGCGGCGGATGTTCCGACGATGACTTGACGCCGGGTCGTATTCGGTTTCAGCTCCGGTTGCGCCGGCGCACCGGACATTTGTTCGGCCAGGCGCCGGTGCAGATCGTCAAGGAATTGCGGTCGCGGGGCGTCGTCACCCTGACCGGCCGCGCGCAGCTCGATCGCCATGCGGATCTGCGCAGCCTCGAAGTCGTCCGGCGCGAACGGTTTTGGGCGGCGTCCCCGCAGCAGATCGTCGACGTAGCGGCGCAACCCTCGCGCGTTCATGACTGGCCCCCATCGTTGACCTGCGCCGCCAGCCGCAGCGCCCGATGTTGGAGCACTTTGGCATTGGCGACGCTGATTCCGAGTTCCGCAGCTGATTCCTTGATCGAATTGCCTTGCAGGAAACGTAATTCCAGAATTTGACGATAACGGTCCGGCAGGTTGTCGAGAACCTGGGCGACGCGCGCCGGCGCAGTGCTGATCGCTTCCTCGCTCTCGGGTGGCTGCTCGATGTCCGCCTCGATCGAGGTTATCTCCCGCCCCAGGGTCTCGCGCCAGTGCGCGGCCAGCACGGTTCGCGCCGTGGCGCGCAGGTAGGCACGCACCTCGGCGACGCTCGCGGTCAGCTGTAGCGGCCGCAGCGCGGCGAGGAACACCTCCGCGGTGAGGTCCTCGGCGTCGGCCCGGTTGCCGACCCGGGCAACCAACGTCCGGTACACCCAGGTCGCGTTGTCCTGGTACACGGCTTCCCAGTCGGGGTAGCCCTGAAAGCCTTGGTCGGGTACCGCGCGCAGGGGACGCGGCCCCGCGGGTTCGTTAGGTAACGTCACGTGCCTCCTCCCAGATCAATAGCTGCGGGGGTTACACCCAATAGAGTCTTACCGCTCCGCGACGCCGACAACAGGCCCTTTGGGCTTGCTCAATCGCGCGACGCCGGGCGTTGCTCGTGACTGCTCGACCATTTGCTCGCCGGCCTGGCACTGCACAGCACATTCACAAACGCTTCAAATCTAACGCCAACCAGCTCCTCGTTGGACGCCAATTAGCGTGCACCACAAGGGGAATGCGCCTATTTTGGACCCTTATCGACACGACGGCACGACGACGCACGGCAACGCGAAGACGGCGGGGACAACCGGATGAAGCTGGCGCAGGTGTTCGATCCGCGAAACAATGCGCTCAACGCGTTCCGGCTCGCGCTGGCGATCGAAGTGATCGTGTTCCATTCCTACCTGATCCCCAACCGCACCGTGTCCCCCAAGCCCGCCCTCCAGCTGCTGTTGTGCGTGGGGGTCGACGGCTTCTTTGCAATCTCCGGATTCCTGATCGCCTCCAGCTGGCTGCGCGACCCGCGACTGCGCGACTATCTGGTGGCTCGAGCGCTGCGCATCCTGCCCGGGCTCTACGTCTGCCTGGTCGTCATCGCGTTCGTCCTCGCCCCGCTCAGCGTGGCGATTCAAGGAGGTTCGCCCGCGAAACTGCTGTTGTCCAGTGAGCCGTTCACCTATGTCCTCAAAAACGCCACCCTGGTGTCGGTACTGCAGCGCGGGATCGACGGAACACCGCGCGGGGTCCCGGAAGCGGGCATCTGGGACAACGCCCTGTGGTCGCTCATCTGGGAAGTGATGTGCTACTTCGCCGTTGCCCTGTTGGGCATCGTCGGACTCGCGCACCGCCGGTGGATCTCCCCCGCGATCTTCGCCCTCGCACTCGTCGGGTCGGCATTGTTGCCGCCGCTTGAGTTCCCCGGAGATTGGAGCATCCCGCAGTGCATTGCCCGGGCCGCTATTACGTTTTCGGCCGGGGCGATCATGTATCAGTGGATGGACGTGATACCGGCCCGGTGGTGGCTCGTCGCGGTGAGCGCGGTCATCGTTCTCACCTCCAGCCTGCTGCCCAATTACCGTACGGTAGCTGCCATTCCGCTGGCGTACGCCATCATCGTTTCGGGATCCCTGATCCACCACAAGCGCCTGAGTCTGCGTACGGACCTGTCCTACGGCATGTACATCTACTCGTATCCCGCCCAGCAGCTACTCGCCGTCTGCGGGCTGGCCGGCATTAATACGTCGGCGTTCTTCGTTCTTGGCGTGACCGCCACCCTGCCGCTGGCCGCGCTGAGTTGGTTCCTGGTGGAAAAGCCCGCGTTGTCGCTGAAATCCCGCCTCAAACGCAAGTGGGCCGCCGGTGACCGCGTCACCGTGAATCACGTTGCCGGTCAACCGATTCTGGAACTTCCGGGTACCACCTAATCGCCTTGCACCGCAAGCGAAGCATCATCGACGATCAGTTCGTCGAGCTTGTCGGCGGTCGCCGCCAGCACCGATTTGGCGATGCCCAGTAGTCGATCGCGCACCCGCGGCTTCGCCGAGGCCGGCGGCAGCAACTGACCCACCAGGTGACCGAAGAGGTCCAGGCGCGAAGCCGACAGCCAGGCCGTCAGGTCCGGATCGTCGAACCAGCGCAGTTGATTGGTGTAGTCGGCCAGCGCGATGCGCAACCAGTCCAGATCGGTGTCGGGGTGCGGCAACGGCACGCACAACTCGTTTCTGACGGTGTCATCCGGATAAGCCGCCTCCGCATGAGCGATCAGCGAGGCGCTGAAAATTTGCTGACAGCCGCGCACGCTTTGTAGCGTGATGCGGCTCGGCTCGAAAATCGCAGTGGCGGGCCGTTTTTCGGCACCGTCGGCGGTGCAGTCGATGTAGAGCGCGCGCCCGTCGATCTGCCGGGCGCCGCGCTCGAACATCATCGTGTCGTCCTCGATGGCCAGCAGGTGGCCCTGGCGCACCACATCGCCGATGCGGCGCAGCTGGTCCAGTTCGGCCTGGGTGACGGTCGCGCAGCGATACATCGTGGGCCGCACTGCCGGGTCTATCCGCAGCAGGGTGCCGGCGCCCTCGAGGCGGGCGAACAGATCGTCGGGCGAGGTGGCGTCCCTGATCGCGCGCAGCTGCGCGATGAATCCGGCCTTGATCCGGTCGGCGAAGGCTGCCCCGGGTTGCATCGTGGCGCGATCCAGCAGCCAGGAGTCGCGGGGCATGATCCAGGTCAGCCGGTCGGGGGCGACGCCATGGCCCAGCAGCCACAGGCAGGTGTCGATGCCGGTCTTGCCGGCCCCGACCACGACGTAGCGCTCGTGGGAGCCGCGGCCCGGCAGGTCGTTGGGTGGCACGCAGGCGATGCCGGGCGCGACCCGATACGGCGGCGGGCGCATCGCGGGCACCTGCACCCGCATGTAGGTGGCGTCGACGATCCGGCACGCCACGTCGACGGCGTATTCGGCGCCGGCCAGCGTGACGAACCGGCCCGCGCCGAGGTATTCGCTCATCGGGAAATAGCGGACCCGCCCGGTCGACACCAGCCGCTGCCGCATCACGTGGTCGTAGTAGCCGCAGACTTCTCCGGCCGTCGCCAACTCGTAAAGTCCCTTGTTCCAACCGGCCTGATCGATGGTGTCGCGGCCGAGCCGAAGCGAGTTGACGCCGTAGAACACCGACGGCTGATGCAACCGGACGAACGGGTAGGCGGCCGTCCAATGCCCTCCGGGCGCGTCATTGCGGTCCACCACCACGACGCTGGCCTCCGTCGCTGCAGTCTCTGTGACCAGCGTGTCGAGGAACGCCATCCCCATGGCGCCCCGCGCCGATGACCAGGTAATCGGCCTCGATGGTGTGCATATCGGGCTCAACGCTAGCCCGCACGCGGGCGACTGGTAACCCACCTTGCCAAGGTCAGAACCCGGTTACTAGGATATGCAAGTATCCGCTCACCTACGCGAACGACACCCAAGGGCACCCCATGACCACACAGATCCCGCACTTCATCGACGGGAAGCGCGTTGCCGGCCAGTCCACCCGCACCGCCGACGTCTTCAACCCCAGCACCGGCGAGGTGCAGGCAAAAGTCCCGATGGCGTCGGCGGCCGACATCGACGCCGCCGTCGCCTCGGCGGTTGAGGCCCAAAAGGGTTGGGCCGCAATGAATCCGCAGCGACGCGCGCGGGTGATGATGAAGTTCATCGAGCTGGTGAACCAGAACATGGACGAGTTGGCCGAGCTGCTGTCCCTCGAGCACGGCAAGACGGTGCCCGACGCGCGCGGCGACGTTCAGCGCGGTATCGAGGTGATCGAGTTCGCCATCGGGATCCCGCACCTACTCAAGGGCGACTACAGCGAGGGCGCCGGGCCGGGCATCGATGTCTACTCGCTGCGTCAGCCCCTCGGCGTGGTCGCGGGCATCACCCCGTTCAACTTCCCGGCGATGATCCCGCTGTGGAAGGCCGGACCCGCCCTCGCCTGCGGAAACGCGTTCGTACTCAAGCCAAGTGAACGCGACCCGTCGGTGCCGGTGCGCCTCGCCGAACTGTTCCTCGAGGCCGGCCTGCCGCCGGGGGTGTTCCAGGTCGTCCACGGCGACAAGGAAGCCGTCGACGCGATCCTGCACCACCCCGACATCAAGGCGGTCGGCTTCGTCGGCAGCTCCGACATCGCGCACTACATCTACTCGACGGCCGCGGCCAACGACAAGCGGTCGCAGTGCTTCGGCGGCGCCAAGAACCACATGATCGTGATGCCCGACGCCGACCTCGACCAGGCCGTTGACGCGCTGATCGGCGCCGGGTACGGCAGCGCCGGCGAGCGCTGCATGGCGATCAGTGTCGCGGTGCCGGTCGGCGAGCAGACCGCTGACCGGTTGCGCGCCAGGCTCGTTGAGCGGGTCAACCAGCTGCGAGTCGGCCACAGCCTGGACCCCAAGGCCGACTACGGCCCGCTGGTCACCGAGGCCGCCGTCGCCCGGGTGCGCAACTACATCGATCAGGGTGTGGAAGCCGGCGCCGAAATCGTGATCGACGGCCGCGATCGGCGCAGCGACGACCTGACTTTCGGTGACGCCAACCTCGAAGGCGGCTTCTTCATCGGGCCGACCCTGTTTGACCACGTCACCACCGACATGTCGATCTACACCGACGAGATCTTCGGTCCGGTGCTGTGCATCGTCAGGGCCGAGACCTACGAAGAAGCGCTGGCGTTGCCGTCCGAGCACGAATACGGCAACGGCGTCGCGATCTTCACCCGTGACGGTGACGCCGCACGCGACTTCGTGTCGCGTGTGGAAGTCGGCATGGTCGGT
The DNA here is from genome assembly GCA_029339505.1 of Unio delphinus. Taxonomy (NCBI): domain Eukaryota; kingdom Metazoa; phylum Mollusca; class Bivalvia; order Unionida; family Unionidae; genus Unio; species Unio delphinus. Next base: position 3,357 of record JAQISU010000918.1, on the reverse strand, counting down.
GTCAACGTGCCGATCCCGGTCCCGGTGGCCTACCACACCTTCGGCGGCTGGAAGCGATCCGGCTTCGGCGACCTCAACCAGCACGGTCCGCAGTCGATCCAGTTCTACACCAAGACCAAGACCGTGACGTCGCGGTGGCCATCCGGCATCAAGGACGGTGCCGAATTCGTCATCCCGACAATGGATTAGGTCATGTTCACCCTGAACGACGACGAACGCGTCATCGCCGAGACGGCGGCCGCGTTCGCCGCCAAGCGCATTGCCCCGTTCGCCCTGGAATGGGAAGCGGCGCACCACTTTCCGACCGACGTGTTGCGGGAGGCCGCCGAGCTCGGCATGGCGGCGATCTACTGCCGCGATGACGTCGGCGGCAGCGGGCTGCGCCGCCTCGACGGGGTGCGGATCTTCGAACAGTTGGCCATCGCCGATCCCACCACCGCCGCGTTCCTGTCGATCCACAACATGTGCGCGTGGATGATCGACAGCTTCGGCACCGACGAGCAACGCAAGGAATGGATTCCGCGGCTGGCGCCGATGGACGTCATCGCCAGCTACTGCCTGACCGAGCCCGGTGCCGGATCTGATGCCAGCGCGCTGAGCACCCGCGCCGTCAAGCAGGGCGGCGACTACGTGCTCGACGGCGTCAAGCAGTTCATCTCCGGCGCTGGCGCTTCGGATGTCTACGTGGTGATGGCCCGCACCGGCGGCGAGGGACCGCGCGGCATTTCGGCCTTCATCATCGAAAAGGGCACTCCGGGACTGAGTTTCGGCGCGCTCGAGGAGAAGATGGGCTGGCACGCGCAACCGACCGCACAGGTGATCCTGGAGGGGGTGCGTATCCCTGCCGACGCGATGCTGGGCGGGGCCGACGGCGAGGGCGCCGGATTCGGCATCGCGATGAAGGGCCTCAACGGCGGCCGGCTCAACATCGCGGCGTGCTCGCTCGGCGGCGCGCAGTCGGCCTTCGACAAGGCGGGCGCGTACGTGCGGGAGCGCCAGGCGTTTGGCTCCGCACTGCTCGACGAGCCCACCATCCGGTTCACCCTGGCCGACATGGCGACCGGGCTGGAGACCTCGCGAATGATGTTGTGGCGGGCAGCAAGTGCGTTGGACGCCGACGACCCCGACAAGGTCGAGCTGTGCGCGATGGCCAAGCGCTATGTCACCGACACCTGCTTCGACGTCGCGGACAAGGCGCTGCAACTCCACGGAGGCTACGGCTACCTGCGCGAGTATGGTCTGGAAAAGATCGTCCGCGATCTTCGGGTGCACCGAATCCTCGAGGGCACCAACGAGATCATGCGGGTGGTCATCGGCCGCGCGGAGGCCGGCCGATTTCGCGCTACCGCTTAGAAAGGCAGCAATGACCTCGATCGCCTTCTTAGGGCTGGGGAACATGGGCGGGCCGATGTCGGCGAACCTGCTCGGCGCGGGCCACACCGTGTTGGGATTCGATCCGGCGGCAGCGACCGCGGCCGAAAACGGCGTCGAGGTCTTCGACACCGCTGCCGAGGCAGTGGCACAGGCCGACGTGGTGATCACGATGCTGCCCAACGGGGACATCGTCAAACGCTGCTACGCCGAGGTGCTGCCGGTTGCGCGCGCCGGTGCGCTGTTCATCGACAGCTCCACGATCTCGGTCAACGACGCCCGCGAGGTGCACTCTCAGGCCCAGGCTCACGGGGTCGCGCAGCTCGACGCACCGGTCTCCGGTGGGGTGAAGGGTGCCGTCGCCGGGACGCTGGCATTCATGGTCGGCGGCGACGAGTCCGCTGTGCAGCAAGCACGGCCGGTGCTGGAACCCATGGCGGGCAAGATCATTCACTGCGGTGCCGCCGGGGCCGGGCAGGCCGCGAAGGTGTGTAACAACATGGTGCTCGCGGTGCAGCAGATCGCGGTCGGCGAGGCGTTCGTGTTGGCCGAGAAGCTCGGGCTGTCGGCGCAGTCGCTGTTCGACGTGATCACCGGCGCGACCGGTAACTGCTGGGCGGTGCACACCAATTGCCCGGTACCGGGCCCGGTTCCGACATCGCCGGCCAACAACGACTTCAGGCCTGGCTTCGCGACCGCACTGATGAACAAGGACCTGGGGCTGGCGATGGACGCCGTCTCGTCGACCGGTTCGGCCGCGCCGCTGGGCACACACGCCGCCGAGATCTACGCTGGGTTCATCGCGTCCGATGCCTCCCATGCCGGCAAGGATTTCAGCGCCGTCAATCGAGATGCTGCGCGGCAACTGATTTCCGCCGGCTAGAAGTCGCCGGCGTTGCGGCGCAACGTTTCAATCGACTCCACCAGCGCCTGCGATTCGGCGTTCTGCATGCCGATGTCGGCGAACACCTGCTCGTTGAGCGTGACGGTGGCGTCCTCGACCGTGGAGCGGCCGAGCTCGGTGATCTGCACCAGCGTCGTGCGCCCATCGGTGGGGTGCGGGACCCGCTGCACCAGCCCGTCGGACTCCAGCCGCCGGATCGCGTGGGTGACGCTGGTGACGTGCACCTGCAGCCGGTCGGACGCCTTGGTGATCGGCAGCGCCCCGGTCCGGCTGAACGCGAGCAGCCGCAGCAACTCGTAGCGCGAGAAGCTCAGGTCATAGGGCCGCAGCGCCGTCTCCACCCGCGCCAGCAGGATCTGATGCGCACGCATCACCGAGGTCACCGCGACCATGCCCTGCGAGACATCACCCCAGCCCGCACGCTCCCAGTTGGCGCGTGCCGCGGCGATCGGGTCGCGCTTCTTGTCCGGGGCCACGCCTTTTCTTACCGCACTCGCGGCAAAAGCGGGTCAACTGGCGCGATTCAGCGGGTGCTTACTTGCCCACCGCGGCCAGCACCGCCAGCGTGGATGCACGGCTGCCCACGGTAATCCGCGCGCCGCCGTCCGGATAGCAGCGCACCCGAAGCGCGCTGTCGGCGAACACCTCACTCCACGGCCGGCCCTGCGCACTCTTGGACGGCAGGTACATGAAGTTCGCGTGCGCGTCGGTCGTGTATATCCCCAGCGCGGACAGCCGCATCCGCAGATACCGCCGCTCGGCGGTGATCATCCGGATCCGTTGCAGCAGTTGTTCTTCGGCGTCGTAGGACGCCGTCACCGCGGGCAGGCTGGTCATCGCGATGCCGAACGGCAGCTGGTGCGACCACATCGTCGCCGCCAGCTCGGGCGCCGCCACCCCATAGCCGATCCGCAGCCCGGCCAGCCCGTACGCCTTGGAAAACGTCCCGCACCACCACCACATTCGGGAATCGCCGCGCCAGCGACGCGACTTCGACCCGGTGTTCGGGTGCGGCGAATTCGATGTAGGCCTCGTCGAGCAGCACGATGGTTTCGCGACGCACCCGCCGCAGGAACCGGAAC
>JAQISU010000917.1:0-25643 GCA_029339505.1 Unio delphinus | reverse complement strand
CAGTACTGACGTTCTGTCCTGTCCAAACACCGACTCGCGTAAGCTACCACTCTTTCTTTGCCATCTATGTTCTGGGACAGGACAGCACCTATGGCTTCACCACTCGCATCTGTGTCGAGTATAAAGGGGCTATTGAAGTCCGGTACAGCCAACACTGGTGCAGAGGAAAGCGCTTTACGCAATTTTTCGAATGCCGCCTGATGTAATTCTGTCCAGTGGAAAACTGAATTCTTTGTCGTTAGCTGATGTAAGGGAGCTGCAATATCGGCAAAGTTTCTTACGTACCGCCTATAATAACTGCAAAAACCTAGGAACCTCCGCACTGCGGTAATTGATTTTGGAGTAGGCCATTTCAAAACAGCTGCCACTTTCTCAGGATCAGTTGCAACTCCAGCTGCGGAAATAGCGTGACCAAGATACCTAACTTCTCTCGCACATAGTGTACATTTGCTGGGTTTCAACTTTAGGCCAGCCCCTAGAAGACGGGTAAAGACGCGCGCTTGTCTTTCAAGCAACTGATTGAACGTGCTCCCGAAAACTATAACGTCGTCGAGGTAAATTAGACAAACTTCATATTGCAACCCGGCTAGGACGGCTTCCATAAGTCGTTCAAAGGTCCCAGGCGCGTTGCATAAACCGAACGACATGACTTTAAACTGATAGAGACCCCTTCGCGTTGCAAACGCTGTCTTAGGCCGATCTGCTTGCTCAATTTCTACTTGCCAGTACCCTGACATCAAATCTAATGTGGAGAACCAGCTCATACCTGACAGTGAATCGAGACTATCATCAATTCTAGGAAGAGGGTACGCATCCTTCTCTGTAACTGCATTTAGCGCCCTATAATCTACGCAAAACCTCTTCTTCCCATCCTTTTTAGCTACTAAGACCACTGGGGCAGCCCAAGGGCTTACAGACGGTTCTATAACCCCTTTTCTAAGCATGTCGTCAACTTGTATGTCAATCTCCTGACGGAGCTGGAACGGTAATCTTCTAGGTGGGACTCTAATTGGCGCGGTATTGCCTGTTTTGACAGTGTGCTTGATCAAGTTTGTTCTGCCCAAGTCGTCATCATCTTTAGCAAACACTGTGCAAAATTCACTTAATTGTTTGCTTAGGCCTCGTGCTTCATCCGGAGTCAAATGGACGCTTGACCTCTCAAACAATTCAGTTAAATGTGAAGGCAGACTGCTGTTCGAATCCGGTTTCTGACTTTCGACAATTTGTGTCGATAGGGCCGCACTGGCTTCGGCACAACAAACACCAGCCTGCAAGTTTACCACCTCTTTAGTCGGGTTTAGCAACCGTATTGGCACTGTTCCGTCCATCGTCTTAATGACGGCTCGCGCGACAAGGATTTTAGTTTCATGCCTAAACATCGATAGAGGCTCCAGCACTGACTCTGTAGCTAGCTTCCCACAACCAACATTCGCCATCCAACCTCGCGTGATAACTTCCGTCTCTGCCGGGACAATGATGTTTTCAGCCAAGGTGATACGATGACAGCCCATAGACCCCGCAAAGTGGCATGGGAGTTTTAGTCCCTGCATCTGCAGTGTACACTGCGTAATACTAATATCGCACTTATGCGGCCGAAAAAAATCTAACCCAAGTATTCCATCGGGCCTAATGTCAGCTACAACGAAAACATGTCGCCTTCTGACACCTGTCCAAGCAATGCAAAATTCAGCCTGACCATATGTTTCAATTTTGTTACTGGATGCACTGATTAGTTGAGTATCCACGGCATTGAGTTTTGGCTTTATATGACCAAGTGTTTCATACCGCCTCTTGCTGATGATCGAAACAGCAGCGCCTGTGTCTGCTAGTAAAGCGAGCTCCACTCCATTAACACAACATTGCGTGTATAGTCCCGGCTCCTGGTTTACATAACGTACAGGTTTGGCGTTTTCTGTTCTTGTCCTCCTAGAATCTCCCTCTCTTTGGCCTCTTGTTCTCCATCGTTCATTGTATCTGTTCAAAGGCTTGGTGCATTCGCTTTGGTAATGACCCCGACCATTACAATTCCAACACTGGACCCCTGTTCGCCTTGAATCGCGTCGCTTATCCCCCGACTCGTGCCAACGACCTAATGCATCTTGATGTTTTTCAGTCAATTTCTTATTTTGTTTTATTAATTCTTCTACTTTTGCTTCTAACCTTGCTATTTCAGTTATATTTGTACTATCGTCGTCCTTGTCTTCTGACTCTTCATAGCCTCTACATGCAGAACTTACTGGCTTCTGTCTCACGCCAGCACGCAGGAAAGCCTCCCATTCAACCCCTACTCTGATGGATTCTTGCAAACTACTAGGGTGATGCCGCCAAATTTCAAGTTTTAGGTTTTCATCTTGTACTGCCCCTAAGAAATGGTCCTTTGCAAGCCTATCGCGGATATCAGGCGGGCAACCAGGATATGCCAAAGAAACCAGTCTCTGTATCGTTTGACCTAATTCAGGGAGCGTTTCTCCTTTTTTTCTGAAACAGCTTCGAAGCTGTGCCTTGTAGTACTCATCTTGGTTACGAGGCGCAAAGCGAGCTTCCAATGAAGTTTTCAATTTCTCAAATTCGACTTGACCGGGCTGGACTTGGAGATCGGTTAAGACTTGGAGAGCATCTCTCCTTAAACACGCTGCCAAACGCAATCCCTTTTCAGTTTCGCTCCATTCATTAATCATAGCGCAGTGTTCGAAATGTGTCATATAGTCGAGAAAAGGTTGAGAACCATCATAAATGTCTGCTTTCACTGTTGCCTTATTTCTAGTTGGAGGCGCAGAAGCACAGAGTTCTGTTTTTGCAGTTTCGACCTTCTTGCTCAACTGAAAGTCTGGCGTCTCCCTTACTTCCTTAACCTCACTGCGGCTCCCATTCGAACATTTTGTCAACAAATGACCCATGGTGGTACTTAACCTGTCAAACTTGTCCGTAATGAGTGTGTCAATGGTCTGAAGCAGACTATCAGTAGGCGAACTACTCGCTCCCTTGGATACTGAGTACGTGGTTCGATCATAAATGTCTGCCTTCACGTTCTCAGGCACACTCTCTTTAATGGTTCTGAACCTCAGATCTTCAGCCCATCCATCACGTGCACGTACATTGCCACTATCGGCCTCGCACGGAGTTGAAGTCGCATAGCATTGAACACCACTGTCTACGTCTATTAACTTTCTTGGCCTCCTATCAATAGGCGACAATGGCGACAAGAGTCGCCAATGCACAGACTGTGGTAAAGGCGTATTCAATAATGAGGTAGGTGTACCTCTGCCTGTAGCCATCCTAATAATTTATAATACTCTTGCAATACTCACAATTTGCCTGTGTCGATGTACTTGGTAGCACACTACCAATTGCTATTTAAGACCAATGAAACCGTATGCGGTTGTTATTGCTATTATTATTATTATTATTATAAGCCCCCTAATCCCTTATTGAATTTCAATAAATACAGCATAAGGTTTATGAATTTACCAAATACAGCGGGGAGAAGGTGTTGTCAAACACACGTTCTTTTGCTTTTATTAATTGTTCTTGTAAACTACTAACTTTAAAAATAATAACCAGCTAATGCCTTTACTCTAACATAAGTAAAAATACTAACACAGCCGACTATCATAAAAATGTCTGCTCAACTTTTTGCTTTCTGCGCGACCTACCAAAGACAATACTTTTGTCATCGCTGTTCTATATCCCGGATAAAACACTCCATCCTGCTTGAACATAGTACTCCTCTTAAAAATCCTTCTCAGCAGCAAATGCATATATCTACTCTCGCAGACCAAATGTCGCGAAATCTCAATAAACGAAGTTAAAGTCGCACTAGCCATAATATTTCTTTCCTCTTTCTTTCCAAATGCGAAGCAATAGTCAGTTTCACACATAATAACTCTGAATAAATTGCAAACCATGACAGAACTATTCACACATATCCCAAAACGCTGTCACCAGAAATTTTTCTTGTTACACGCACAGGGGTATTCACTTGACCGAGCGGTGTCAAAACCCTGGCGCGAGTCACGCTGGAAGTCATATGTTTTCCCCAAATTTCCAAAGACTTCCATACAACTTAAGTTGTAAAATGGAAAGAAAGACGTGTCTGCTATAATTATTAATCTTTGCTGTAATCAATGGGCGACCCAGAGGAGACAACTTGCCCAAACGTCCATTAACTGCACCTTTACATGGTTTTTCTTCATTATTATCCGTTTTCCGTACCGATAGCTTGTCATGCCATAGAAATTACACCAGTATTCCCTTACTAACTGGGAAATATTTAACTGCGCGACCCTAGGCCAGTCCATCCACAGAATTTCCGGCGTATCACACTCATATACATACGCCAATTTTCCACTATGGCCACATAAACGGTACCTACCAAGTCCCAACTTATTGATTCCATTCTATAATTTACTGATTTCCAACCATAAATGCTGCCTTTTCAATCACACTACTTGTATACACCACTGAATTTTAATATGGACTATGTTACTACAGGGACAGTCATTCGGCTTGTACCCAAAATCACTACTAACGACCCAAGCATGGTTCAAATTCACTAACACTTACTCCAAAGTTATTACATTACCCCCGCCTTTAAAAGATCACTCGTCCCGAGTGACACAAACGTCACATTTCTGTGATCTAAATCACAATTTGAAGTATTTTTTTTTTTTTTTTTTTTCTAAATTTAACCCCACACCCGATAAACGATTACCAATATGATTATATACAACAACATAAACTATCCAAATCTAAACAAGTTGAATCCAAGATGAAATAATGTTTCAACCACTTAGTCGGGTTCAAACTCCCTCACGACTTCCTCGAAATTGACTTGTCTAAGCATAGGTCTCTAACAACAGACATCAAATGCAACCAGAACCATTCCTCTTTACATTAAAACTCTGGTCTGGAGATTGCGTTTCCACCAGGACACACGTTCTCCTAATAGACCTTGGTACACCTGTACATATCACGAGGTTAGCGTTCTTCAGAGACACCTTCTCTTACTAACCTCCAACAAGTCAACCATGACTTCAATGCGCAAATATTTTTCAACTCAGTCTGTGCCAGACGATCCTATTTGTTTCTTTCACTGTTAATTCACTACAAATTCCACACCAGTTGTTACCTAAATCCCTAAGAAAACCTATCCCCAAACGCTAAAGTTTGGAACACTATTACATCACGATTCAACTATAATTGTGGTGTGCACTACAATTTCTTCATGCTGCTAAATAACTAACACGTGCTTTGAATTGTCCTTCACAGTTTTCGAAATTGACACCATTCCATTCATGCAGACAAGTCAAACTATGCATGATGAAAACCTCGCTGAACCATATATGATCATGAAGATGCGTGTAGACGATTTCTTTCTTCCTTCTTAATGTGCTCTGTATAAATCAATTCTCAACTGGCAAGTCGCTAACAGTTCAATGACAAACAAAATACAGGTTCCGTCCTGTACTACCCCACGAGGTTAGAGAATGCGTTCTTCAAATGAAACACGACCTCTTAAGAACCTCAAAAATAAGTCAACCATGACTTCAACGCCCATCTGGCGCGACCCTATTGTCACCAACAGAACGCTAGACTTGACACTGCCTTTTCAATCATCTTTTCACCACTTAACCGTACCCTACAGCAACACAAAAATAAAAATAAACAAATAGTCCACCAGCCTCCAAACACCCATACATAATACCCTTATTTTCTTTCAATTCAGCCATGTTTAACTCCAAGCACAATTCAAACAACTAGACTTAATTTACCACCTGGTCTCATGCAGCAACAACTTCTAGAACTTTTCTGCTCTAACACCACATGATTGCAAATTATAAAACTAATACATACAATAATAAAACCCCAATCAAGACCGACATCTGTCGTTACAGAATTTAAAAATATAAAACAAATAATCACACCAATAATCAAATTATTTACATAGCCTTTGGGCGCATTCTGATTTAATTGTAACTGCGCGGCTTTTAATTGTCACCCGTAGACAATATGTCTCAACCCATCCATGTAATAATTACGGGGAAAAATTATTACCCACCCATTTATAACTTTTATTTGCCGTTTCTACTGGTGTATGACGCTTATTCAAATTTTGGAGTTTTACTCATTGTCAGTGCTACTAGCACATGACATATCTGAACTCATTTACAATGTATGTGTGCACCTTAGTACAACACAGCATCGTTTCTTCGTCGCGCCCTTCTTTGTTCCATTAACTTGGCCCTTTGGGCTGTAATTGGATATGGTGATTCCTCTTCTTCCCTATCGGTTTCATCACCGCTATCGTGCATATTTTCCTGGCCATCGGTGTCTTGGTGTTCACTCTCAGGTCGCACCAAGCATGGTTTTAGTCGGTTGAAGTGAACAATCTGAGTCGCCTTATGATCGGTCCGTGCAATCAGGTATGTAACATCCGTTATCTTCTTTGCAATTCGCCACGGTCCAGTCCATTTGACCATAAGTTTAGGTGATTTACCTTTCTTTCTTAGTGTCTGGTGCAACCACACCATGTCACCATCACTAAAAGACTGGCCGTGAACCTTGAGATCATAGGCGACTTTCTGATGCCGAATAGCTGTGCCTAATTGTTTTCGTGCTTCTTCGTTTGCCTCCCACATTGCATTTCTATAATTTGCCACAAATTGAGACAGATTCTTTGGGGCCTCGTCTGGTGTTTTGCCAACTAGAAGATCTGTAGGGAGAATCACTTCTCTACCCAGCATCAGCTTGTTTGGGGTGAATCCAGAGGAAGTGTGCTCAGATGCACGATAGGCCATGCTCGTAAGAGAAAGGTACTGGTCCCAGTTTTCTGGTTTATCATCTACATATGCTGCAAGCATCTGGCATAACGTTCTGTTATACCGTTCCACCATCCCATTACATTGCGGATGATAGGGAGACGTTCGCGTTTTCTTAATCCCTAACATTACACAGAGCTCTTTGAATACGGCACTTTCGAACTGTCGGCCTTGGTCAGATAATAGTACACGAGGTACACCAAATCTACAAATAAAATTATCCAACAACGCTCTTGCAACCGTGATGGCTTCAATATTAGGTAGAGGCACCGCCTCTATCCACTTAGTGAAATGATCTCCAATTACCAGGATATATGCATTGCCTTCGTCTGTCTTCGTAAGGGGTCCCAAAATATCCAAGGCTACAAGCTCTCCTGCTTCACCAGCCGATATGCCCTGAAGTTTCGCTCGGCGCTTCTGCTTGGGACTTTTATGCTGAGCGCAAACGGAGCATGTCGCACAGTAGTCACGTATATCATCCCGCATACCGGGCCAATAGTAACGTTGACGCACTTTACTGAGGGTTTTGTCGACACCTAAATGTCCCCCGGCGGCTCCATCATGGCATTGTTTTAGCACTTCACGCCGCCAACTGTATGGTACGACGATGAACCTTTTAACTGGCTTTCCAGAACGATCTAGCCAAACTCGCACAAGTATCCCGTCTGACATCTCTAATAATTTATATGTCCCCCATAACGCCTTAACTTCTGCGCTATTCCCAGATACCTCTTCCCATGCAGGGCGTTGCTGCCTCTCAACCCAACTAATTACTCGTGACAAAGTAGCATCTTGTCTCTGTATCCCTCCAAAATGTATCCCACTGTCTAGCCGTATAGCAGATAATCCCACGCTACATTTGCTACAGTATCTGCACCCGCTGCAAGGTAAGCGACTCAAGCCATCAGCATTGGCATGTTTAGTTCCAGGGCGATGTTCTATCACAAAATCATATTCTGATAACTGCTCCAACCAACGGGCCAACTGTCCCTCTGGCTCTTTGAAGCTCATGAGCCATCGCAGGCTACTGTGGTCAGTGCGTACCTTGAAATTTCTCCCATAAAGGTATGTCTTAAAGTGACGAATAAAATGTACGACAGCCAACAGCTCACGACGAGTGACACAGTACTGACGTTCTGTCCTGTCCAAACACCGACTCGCGTAAGCTACCACTCTTTCTTTGCCATCTATGTTCTGGGACAGGACAGCACCTATGGCTTCACCACTCGCATCTGTGTCGAGTATAAAGGGGCTATTGAAGTCCGGTACAGCCAACACTGGTGCAGAGGAAAGCGCTTTACGCAATTTTTCGAATGCCGCCTGATGTAATTCTGTCCAGTGGAAAACTGAATTCTTTGTCGTTAGCTGATGTAAGGGAGCTGCAATATCGGCAAAGTTTCTTACGTACCGCCTATAATAACTGCAAAAACCTAGGAACCTCCGCACTGCGGTAATTGATTTTGGAGTAGGCCATTTCAAAACAGCTGCCACTTTCTCAGGATCAGTTGCAACTCCAGCTGCGGAAATAGCGTGACCAAGATACCTAACTTCTCTCGCACATAGTGTACATTTGCTGGGTTTCAACTTTAGGCCAGCCCCTAGAAGACGGGTAAAGACGCGCGCTTGTCTTTCAAGCAACTGATTGAACGTGCTCCCGAAAACTATAACGTCGTCGAGGTAAATTAGACAAACTTCATATTGCAACCCGGCTAGGACGGCTTCCATAAGTCGTTCAAAGGTCCCAGGCGCGTTGCATAAACCGAACGACATGACTTTAAACTGATAGAGACCCCTTCGCGTTGCAAACGCTGTCTTAGGCCGATCTGCTTGCTCAATTTCTACTTGCCAGTACCCTGACATCAAATCTAATGTGGAGAACCAGCTCATACCTGACAGTGAATCGAGACTATCATCAATTCTAGGAAGAGGGTACGCATCCTTCTCTGTAACTGCATTTAGCGCCCTATAATCTACGCAAAACCTCTTCTTCCCATCCTTTTTAGCTACTAAGACCACTGGGGCAGCCCAAGGGCTTACAGACGGTTCTATAACCCCTTTTCTAAGCATGTCGTCAACTTGTATGTCAATCTCCTGACGGAGCTGGAACGGTAATCTTCTAGGTGGGACTCTAATTGGCGCGGTATTGCCTGTTTTGACAGTGTGCTTGATCAAGTTTGTTCTGCCCAAGTCGTCATCATCTTTAGCAAACACTGTGCAAAATTCACTTAATTGTTTGCTTAGGCCTCGTGCTTCATCCGGAGTCAAATGGACGCTTGACCTCTCAAACAATTCAGTTAAATGTGAAGGCAGACTGCTGTTCGAATCCGGTTTCTGACTTTCGACAATTTGTGTCGATAGGGCCGCACTGGCTTCGGCACAACAAACACCAGCCTGCAAGTTTACCACCTCTTTAGTCGGGTTTAGCAACCGTATTGGCACTGTTCCGTCCATCGTCTTAATGACGGCTCGCGCGACAAGGATTTTAGTTTCATGCCTAAACATCGATAGAGGCTCCAGCACTGACTCTGTAGCTAGCTTCCCACAACCAACATTCGCCATCCAACCTCGCGTGATAACTTCCGTCTCTGCCGGGACAATGATGTTTTCAGCCAAGGTGATACGATGACAGCCCATAGACCCCGCAAAGTGGCATGGGAGTTTTAGTCCCTGCATCTGCAGTGTACACTGCGTAATACTAATATCGCACTTATGCGGCCGAAAAAAATCTAACCCAAGTATTCCATCGGGCCTAATGTCAGCTACAACGAAAACATGTCGCCTTCTGACACCTGTCCAAGCAATGCAAAATTCAGCCTGACCATATGTTTCAATTTTGTTACTGGATGCACTGATTAGTTGAGTATCCACGGCATTGAGTTTTGGCTTTATATGACCAAGTGTTTCATACCGCCTCTTGCTGATGATCGAAACAGCAGCGCCTGTGTCTGCTAGTAAAGCGAGCTCCACTCCATTAACACAACATTGCGTGTATAGTCCCGGCTCCTGGTTTACATAACGTACAGGTTTGGCGTTTTCTGTTCTTGTCCTCCTAGAATCTCCCTCTCTTTGGCCTCTTGTTCTCCATCGTTCATTGTATCTGTTCAAAGGCTTGGTGCATTCGCTTTGGTAATGACCCCGACCATTACAATTCCAACACTGGACCCCTGTTCGCCTTGAATCGCGTCGCTTATCCCCCGACTCGTGCCAACGACCTAATGCATCTTGATGTTTTTCAGTCAATTTCTTATTTTGTTTTATTAATTCTTCTACTTTTGCTTCTAACCTTGCTATTTCAGTTATATTTGTACTATCGTCGTCCTTGTCTTCTGACTCTTCATAGCCTCTACATGCAGAACTTACTGGCTTCTGTCTCACGCCAGCACGCAGGAAAGCCTCCCATTCAACCCCTACTCTGATGGATTCTTGCAAACTACTAGGGTGATGCCGCCAAATTTCAAGTTTTAGGTTTTCATCTTGTACTGCCCCTAAGAAATGGTCCTTTGCAAGCCTATCGCGGATATCAGGCGGGCAACCAGGATATGCCAAAGAAACCAGTCTCTGTATCGTTTGACCTAATTCAGGGAGCGTTCTCTCCTTTTTTTCTGAAACAGCTTCGAAGCTGTGCCTTGTAGTACTCATCTTGGTTACGAGGCGCAAAGCGAGCTTCCAATGAAGTTTTCAATTTCTCAAATTCGACTTGACCGGGCTGGACTTGGAGATCGGTTAAGACTTGGAGAGCATCTCTCCTTAAACACGCTGCCAAACGCAATCCCTTTTCAGTTTCGCTCCATTCATTAATCATAGCGCAGTGTTCGAAATGTGTCATATAGTCGAGAAAAGGTTGAGAACCATCATAAATGTCTGCTTTCACTGTTGCCTTATTTCTAGTTGGAGGCGCAGAAGCACAGAGTTCTGTTTTTGCAGTTTCGACCTTCTTGCTCAACTGAAAGTCTGGCGTCTCCCTTACTTCCTTAACCTCACTGCGGCTCCCATTCGAACATTTTGTCAACAAATGACCCATGGTGGTACTTAACCTGTCAAACTTGTCCGTAATGAGTGTGTCAATGGTCTGAAGCAGACTATCAGTAGGCGAACTACTCGCTCCCTTGGATACTGAGTACGTGGTTCGATCATAAATGTCTGCCTTCACGTTCTCAGGCACACTCTCTTTAATGGTTCTGAACCTCAGATCTTCAGCCCATCCATCACGTGCACGTACATTGCCACTATCGGCCTCGCACGGAGTTGAAGTCGCATAGCATTGAACACCACTGTCTACGTCTATTAACTTTCTTGGCCTCCTATCAATAGGCGACAATGGCGACAAGAGTCGCCAATGCACAGACTGTGGTAAAGGCGTATTCAATAATGAGGTAGGTGTACCTCTGCCTGTAGCCATCCTAATAATTTATAATACTCTTGCAATACTCACAATTTGCCTGTGTCGATGTACTTGGTAGCACACTACCAATTGCTATTTAAGACCAATGAAACCGTATGCGGTTGTTATTGCTATTATTATTATTATTATTATAAGCCCCCTAATCCCTTATTGAATTTCAATAAATACAGCATAAGGTTTATGAATTTACCAAATACAGCGGGGAGAAGGTGTTGTCAAACACACGTTCTTTTGCTTTTATTAATTGTTCTTGTAAACTACTAACTTTAAAAATAATAACCAGCTAATGCCTTTACTCTAACATAAGTAAAAATACTAACACAGCCGACTATCATAAAAATGTCTGCTCAACTTTTTGCTTTCTGCGCGACCTACCAAAGACAATACTTTTGTCATCGCTGTTCTATATCCCGGATAAAACACTCCATCCTGCTTGAACATAGTACTCCTCTTAAAAATCCTTCTCAGCAGCAAATGCATATATCTACTCTCGCAGACCAAATGTCGCGAAATCTCAATAAACGAAGTTAAAGTCGCACTAGCCATAATATTTCTTTCCTCTTTCTTTCCAAATGCGAAGCAATAGTCAGTTTCACACATAATAACTCTGAATAAATTGCAAACCATGACAGAACTATTCACACATATCCCAAAACGCTGTCACCAGAAATTTTTCTTGTTACACGCACAGGGGTATTCACTTGACCGAGCGGTGTCAAAACCCTGGCGCGAGTCACGCTGGAAGTCATATGTTTTCCCCAAATTTCCAAAGACTTCCATACAACTTAAGTTGTAAAATGGAAAGAAAGACGTGTCTGCTATAATTATTAATCTTTGCTGTAATCAATGGGCGACCCAGAGGAGACAACTTGCCCAAACGTCCATTAACTGCACCTTTACATGGTTTTTCTTCATTATTATCCGTTTTCCGTACCGATAGCTTGTCATGCCATAGAAATTACACCAGTATTCCCTTACTAACTGGGAAATATTTAACTGCGCGACCCTAGGCCAGTCCATCCACAGAATTTCCGGCGTATCACACTCATATACATACGCCAATTTTCCACTATGGCCACATAAACGGTACCTACCAAGTCCCAACTTATTGATTCCATTCTATAATTTACTGATTTCCAACCATAAATGCTGCCTTTTCAATCACACTACTTGTATACACCACTGAATTTTAATATGGACTATGTTACTACAGGGACAGTCATTCGGCTTGTACCCAAAATCACTACTAACGACCCAAGCATGGTTCAAATTCACTAACACTTACTCCAAAGTTATTACATTACCCCCGCCTTTAAAAGATCACTCGTCCCGAGTGACACAAACGTCACATTTCTGTGATCTAAATCACAATTTGAAGTATTTTTTTTTTTTTTTTTTTTCTAAATTTAACCCCACACCCGATAAACGATTACCAATATGATTATATACAACAACATAAACTATCCAAATCTAAACAAGTTGAATCCAAGATGAAATAATGTTTCAACCACTTAGTCGGGTTCAAACTCCCTCACGACTTCCTCGAAATTGACTTGTCTAAGCATAGGTCTCTAACAACAGACATCAAATGCAACCAGAACCATTCCTCTTTACATTAAAACTCTGGTCTGGAGATTGCGTTTCCACCAGGACACACGTTCTCCTAATAGACCTTGGTACACCTGTACATATCACGAGGTTAGCGTTCTTCAGAGACACCTTCTCTTACTAACCTCCAACAAGTCAACCATGACTTCAATGCGCAAATATTTTTCAACTCAGTCTGTGCCAGACGATCCTATTTGTTTCTTTCACTGTTAATTCACTACAAATTCCACACCAGTTGTTACCTAAATCCCTAAGAAAACCTATCCCCAAACGCTAAAGTTTGGAACACTATTACATCACGATTCAACTATAATTGTGGTGTGCACTACAATTTCTTCATGCTGCTAAATAACTAACACGTGCTTTGAATTGTCCTTCACAGTTTTCGAAATTGACACCATTCCATTCATGCAGACAAGTCAAACTATGCATGATGAAAACCTCGCTGAACCATATATGATCATGAAGATGCGTGTAGACGATTTCTTTCTTCCTTCTTAATGTGCTCTGTATAAATCAATTCTCAACTGGCAAGTCGCTAACAGTTCAATGACAAACAAAATACAGGTTCCGTCCTGTACTACCCCACGAGGTTAGAGAATGCGTTCTTCAAATGAAACACGACCTCTTAAGAACCTCAAAAATAAGTCAACCATGACTTCAACGCCCATCTGGCGCGACCCTATTGTCACCAACAGAACGCTAGACTTGACACTGCCTTTTCAATCATCTTTTCACCACTTAACCGTACCCTACAGCAACACAAAAATAAAAATAAACAAATAGTCCACCAGCCTCCAAACACCCATACATAATACCCTTATTTTCTTTCAATTCAGCCATGTTTAACTCCAAGCACAATTCAAACAACTAGACTTAATTTACCACCTGGTCTCATGCAGCAACAACTTCTAGAACTTTTCTGCTCTAACACCACATGATTGCAAATTATAAAACTAATACATACAATAATAAAACCCCAATCAAGACCGACATCTGTCGTTACAGAATTTAAAAATATAAAACAAATAATCACACCAATAATCAAATTATTTACATAGCCTTTGGGCGCATTCTGATTTAATTGTAACTGCGCGGCTTTTAATTGTCACCCGTAGACAATATGTCTCAACCCATCCATGTAATAATTACGGGGAAAAATTATTACCCACCCATTTATAACTTTTATTTGCCGTTTCTACTGGTGTATGACGCTTATTCAAATTTTGGAGTTTTACTCATTGTCAGTGCTACTAGCACATGACATATCTGAACTCATTTACAATGTATGTGTGCACCTTAGTACAACACAGCATCGTTTCTTCGTCGCGCCCTTCTTTGTTCCATTAACTTGGCCCTTTGGGCTGTAATTGGATATGGTGATTCCTCTTCTTCCCTATCGGTTTCATCACCGCTATCGTGCATATTTTCCTGGCCATCGGTGTCTTGGTGTTCACTCTCAGGTCGCACCAAGCATGGTTTTAGTCGGTTGAAGTGAACAATCTGAGTCGCCTTATGATCGGTCCGTGCAATCAGGTATGTAACATCCGTTATCTTCTTTGCAATTCGCCACGGTCCAGTCCATTTGACCATAAGTTTAGGTGATTTACCTTTCTTTCTTAGTGTCTGGTGCAACCACACCATGTCACCATCACTAAAAGACTGGCCGTGAACCTTGAGATCATAGGCGACTTTCTGATGCCGAATAGCTGTGCCTAATTGTTTTCGTGCTTCTTCGTTTGCCTCCCACATTGCATTTCTATAATTTGCCACAAATTGAGACAGATTCTTTGGGGCCTCGTCTGGTGTTTTGCCAACTAGAAGATCTGTAGGGAGAATCACTTCTCTACCCAGCATCAGCTTGTTTGGGGTGAATCCAGAGGAAGTGTGCTCAGATGCACGATAGGCCATGCTCGTAAGAGAAAGGTACTGGTCCCAGTTTTCTGGTTTATCATCTACATATGCTGCAAGCATCTGGCATAACGTTCTGTTATACCGTTCCACCATCCCATTACATTGCGGATGATAGGGAGACGTTCGCGTTTTCTTAATCCCTAACATTACACAGAGCTCTTTGAATACGGCACTTTCGAACTGTCGGCCTTGGTCAGATAATAGTACACGAGGTACACCAAATCTACAAATAAAATTATCCAACAACGCTCTTGCAACCGTGATGGCTTCAATATTAGGTAGAGGCACCGCCTCTATCCACTTAGTGAAATGATCTCCAATTACCAGGATATATGCATTGCCTTCGTCTGTCTTCGTAAGGGGTCCCAAAATATCCAAGGCTACAAGCTCTCCTGCTTCACCAGCCGATATGCCCTGAAGTTTCGCTCGGCGCTTCTGCTTGGGACTTTTATGCTGAGCGCAAACGGAGCATGTCGCACAGTAGTCACGTATATCATCCCGCATACCGGGCCAATAGTAACGTTGACGCACTTTACTGAGGGTTTTGTCGACACCTAAATGTCCCCCGGCGGCTCCATCATGGCATTGTTTTAGCACTTCACGCCGCCAACTGTATGGTACGACGATGAACCTTTTAACTGGCTTTCCAGAACGATCTAGCCAAACTCGCACAAGTATCCCGTCTGACATCTCTAATAATTTATATGTCCCCCATAACGCCTTAACTTCTGCGCTATTCCCAGATACCTCTTCCCATGCAGGGCGTTGCTGCCTCTCAACCCAACTAATTACTCGTGACAAAGTAGCATCTTGTCTCTGTATCCCTCCAAAATGTATCCCACTGTCTAGCCGTATAGCAGATAATCCCACGCTACATTTGCTACAGTATCTGCACCCGCTGCAAGGTAAGCGACTCAAGCCATCAGCATTGGCATGTTTAGTTCCAGGGCGATGTTCTATCACAAAATCATATTCTGATAACTGCTCCAACCAACGGGCCAACTGTCCCTCTGGCTCTTTGAAGCTCATGAGCCATCGCAGGCTACTGTGGTCAGTGCGTACCTTGAAATTTCTCCCATAAAGGTATGTCTTAAAGTGACGAATAAAATGTACGACAGCCAACAGCTCACGACGAGTGACACAGTACTGACGTTCTGTCCTGTCCAAACACCGACTCGCGTAAGCTACCACTCTTTCTTTGCCATCTATGTTCTGGGACAGGACAGCACCTATGGCTTCACCACTCGCATCTGTGTCGAGTATAAAGGGGCTATTGAAGTCCGGTACAGCCAACACTGGTGCAGAGGAAAGCGCTTTACGCAATTTTTCGAATGCCGCCTGATGTAATTCTGTCCAGTGGAAAACTGAATTCTTTGTCGTTAGCTGATGTAAGGGAGCTGCAATATCGGCAAAGTTTCTTACGTACCGCCTATAATAACTGCAAAAACCTAGGAACCTCCGCACTGCGGTAATTGATTTTGGAGTAGGCCATTTCAAAACAGCTGCCACTTTCTCAGGATCAGTTGCAACTCCAGCTGCGGAAATAGCGTGACCAAGATACCTAACTTCTCTCGCACATAGTGTACATTTGCTGGGTTTCAACTTTAGGCCAGCCCCTAGAAGACGGGTAAAGACGCGCGCTTGTCTTTCAAGCAACTGATTGAACGTGCTCCCGAAAACTATAACGTCGTCGAGGTAAATTAGACAAACTTCATATTGCAACCCGGCTAGGACGGCTTCCATAAGTCGTTCAAAGGTCCCAGGCGCGTTGCATAAACCGAACGACATGACTTTAAACTGATAGAGACCCCTTCGCGTTGCAAACGCTGTCTTAGGCCGATCTGCTTGCTCAATTTCTACTTGCCAGTACCCTGACATCAAATCTAATGTGGAGAACCAGCTCATACCTGACAGTGAATCGAGACTATCATCAATTCTAGGAAGAGGGTACGCATCCTTCTCTGTAACTGCATTTAGCGCCCTATAATCTACGCAAAACCTCTTCTTCCCATCCTTTTTAGCTACTAAGACCACTGGGGCAGCCCAAGGGCTTACAGACGGTTCTATAACCCCTTTTCTAAGCATGTCGTCAACTTGTATGTCAATCTCCTGACGGAGCTGGAACGGTAATCTTCTAGGTGGGACTCTAATTGGCGCGGTATTGCCTGTTTTGACAGTGTGCTTGATCAAGTTTGTTCTGCCCAAGTCGTCATCATCTTTAGCAAACACTGTGCAAAATTCACTTAATTGTTTGCTTAGGCCTCGTGCTTCATCCGGAGTCAAATGGACGCTTGACCTCTCAAACAATTCAGTTAAATGTGAAGGCAGACTGCTGTTCGAATCCGGTTTCTGACTTTCGACAATTTGTGTCGATAGGGCCGCACTGGCTTCGGCACAACAAACACCAGCCTGCAAGTTTACCACCTCTTTAGTCGGGTTTAGCAACCGTATTGGCACTGTTCCGTCCATCGTCTTAATGACGGCTCGCGCGACAAGGATTTTAGTTTCATGCCTAAACATCGATAGAGGCTCCAGCACTGACTCTGTAGCTAGCTTCCCACAACCAACATTCGCCATCCAACCTCGCGTGATAACTTCCGTCTCTGCCGGGACAATGATGTTTTCAGCCAAGGTGATACGATGACAGCCCATAGACCCCGCAAAGTGGCATGGGAGTTTTAGTCCCTGCATCTGCAGTGTACACTGCGTAATACTAATATCGCACTTATGCGGCCGAAAAAAATCTAACCCAAGTATTCCATCGGGCCTAATGTCAGCTACAACGAAAACATGTCGCCTTCTGACACCTGTCCAAGCAATGCAAAATTCAGCCTGACCATATGTTTCAATTTTGTTACTGGATGCACTGATTAGTTGAGTATCCACGGCATTGAGTTTTGGCTTTATATGACCAAGTGTTTCATACCGCCTCTTGCTGATGATCGAAACAGCAGCGCCTGTGTCTGCTAGTAAAGCGAGCTCCACTCCATTAACACAACATTGCGTGTATAGTCCCGGCTCCTGGTTTACATAACGTACAGGTTTGGCGTTTTCTGTTCTTGTCCTCCTAGAATCTCCCTCTCTTTGGCCTCTTGTTCTCCATCGTTCATTGTATCTGTTCAAAGGCTTGGTGCATTCGCTTTGGTAATGACCCCGACCATTACAATTCCAACACTGGACCCCTGTTCGCCTTGAATCGCGTCGCTTATCCCCCGACTCGTGCCAACGACCTAATGCATCTTGATGTTTTTCAGTCAATTTCTTATTTTGTTTTATTAATTCTTCTACTTTTGCTTCTAACCTTGCTATTTCAGTTATATTTGTACTATCGTCGTCCTTGTCTTCTGACTCTTCATAGCCTCTACATGCAGAACTTACTGGCTTCTGTCTCACGCCAGCACGCAGGAAAGCCTCCCATTCAACCCCTACTCTGATGGATTCTTGCAAACTACTAGGGTGATGCCGCCAAATTTCAAGTTTTAGGTTTTCATCTTGTACTGCCCCTAAGAAATGGTCCTTTGCAAGCCTATCGCGGATATCAGGCGGGCAACCAGGATATGCCAAAGAAACCAGTCTCTGTATCGTTTGACCTAATTCAGGGAGCGTTTCTCCTTTTTTTCTGAAACAGCTTCGAAGCTGTGCCTTGTAGTACTCATCTTGGTTACGAGGCGCAAAGCGAGCTTCCAATGAAGTTTTCAATTTCTCAAATTCGACTTGACCGGGCTGGACTTGGAGATCGGTTAAGACTTGGAGAGCATCTCTCCTTAAACACGCTGCCAAACGCAATCCCTTTTCAGTTTCGCTCCATTCATTAATCATAGCGCAGTGTTCGAAATGTGTCATATAGTCGAGAAAAGGTTGAGAACCATCATAAATGTCTGCTTTCACTGTTGCCTTATTTCTAGTTGGAGGCGCAGAAGCACAGAGTTCTGTTTTTGCAGTTTCGACCTTCTTGCTCAACTGAAAGTCTGGCGTCTCCCTTACTTCCTTAACCTCACTGCGGCTCCCATTCGAACATTTTGTCAACAAATGACCCATGGTGGTACTTAACCTGTCAAACTTGTCCGTAATGAGTGTGTCAATGGTCTGAAGCAGACTATCAGTAGGCGAACTACTCGCTCCCTTGGATACTGAGTACGTGGTTCGATCATAAATGTCTGCCTTCACGTTCTCAGGCACACTCTCTTTAATGGTTCTGAACCTCAGATCTTCAGCCCATCCATCACGTGCACGTACATTGCCACTATCGGCCTCGCACGGAGTTGAAGTCGCATAGCATTGAACACCACTGTCTACGTCTATTAACTTTCTTGGCCTCCTATCAATAGGCGACAATGGCGACAAGAGTCGCCAATGCACAGACTGTGGTAAAGGCGTATTCAATAATGAGGTAGGTGTACCTCTGCCTGTAGCCATCCTAATAATTTATAATACTCTTGCAATACTCACAATTTGCCTGTGTCGATGTACTTGGTAGCACACTACCAATTGCTATTTAAGACCAATGAAACCGTATGCGGTTGTTATTGCTATTATTATTATTATTATTATAAGCCCCCTAATCCTTATTGAATTTCAATAAATACAGCATAAGGTTTATGAATTTACCAAATACAGCGGGGAGAAGGTGTTGTCAAACACACGTTCTTTTGCTTTTATTAATTGTTCTTGTAAACTACTAACTTTAAAAATAATAACCAGCTAATGCCTTTACTCTAACATAAGTAAAAATACTAACACAGCCGACTATCATAAAAATGTCTGCTCAACTTTTTGCTTTCTGCGCGACCTACCAAAGACAATACTTTTGTCATCGCTGTTCTATATCCCGGATAAAACACTCCATCCTGCTTGAACATAGTACTCCTCTTAAAAATCCTTCTCAGCAGCAAATGCATATATCTACTCTCGCAGACCAAATGTCGCGAAATCTCAATAAACGAAGTTAAAGTCGCACTAGCCATAATATTTCTTTCCTCTTTCTTTCCAATGCGAAGCAATAGTCAGTTTCACACATAATAACTCTGAATAAATTGCAAACCATGACAGAACTATTCACACATATCCCAAAACGCTGTCACCAGAAATTTTTCTTGTTACACGCACAGGGGTATTCACTTGACCGAGCGGTGTCAAAACCCTGGCGCGAGTCACGCTGGAAGTCATATGTTTTCCCCAAATTTCCAAAGACTTCCATACAACTTAAGTTGTAAAATGGAAAGAAAGACGTGTCTGCTATAATTATTAATCTTTGCTGTAATCAATGGGCGACCCAGAGGAGACAACTTGCCCAAACGTCCATTAACTGCACCTTTACATGGTTTTTCTTCATTATTATCCGTTTTCCGTACCGATAGCTTGTCATGCCATAGAAATTACACCAGTATTCCCTTACTAACTGGGAAATATTTAACTGCGCGACCCTAGGCCAGTCCATCCACAGAATTTCCGGCGTATCACACTCATATACATACGCCAATTTTCCACTATGGCCACATAAACGGTACCTACCAAGTCCCAACTTATTGATTCCATTCTATAATTTACTGATTTCCAACCATAAATGCTGCCTTTTCAATCACACTACTTGTATACACCACTGAATTTTAATATGGACTATGTTACTACAGGGACAGTCATTCGGCTTGTACCCAAAATCACTACTAACGACCCAAGCATGTTCAAATTCACTAACACTTACTCCAAAGTTATTACATTACCCCCGCCTTTAAAAGATCACTCGTCCCGAGTGACACAAACGTCACATTTCTGTGATCTAAATCACAATTTGAAGTATTTTTTTTTTTTTTTTTTTTCTAAATTTAACCCCACACCCGATAAACGATTACCAATATGATTATATACAACAACATAAACTATCCAAATCTAAACAAGTTGAATCCAAGATGAAATAATGTTTCAACCACTTAGTCGGGTTCAAACTCCCTCACGACTTCCTCGAAATTGACTTGTCTAAGCATAGGTCTCTAACAACAGACATCAAATGCAACCAGAACCATTCCTCTTTACATTAAAACTCTGGTCTGGAGATTGCGTTTCCACCAGGACACACGTTCTCCTAATAGACCTTGGTACACCTGTACATATCACGAGGTTAGCGTTCTTCAGAGACACCTTCTCTTACTAACCTCCAACAAGTCAACCATGACTTCAATGCGCAAATATTTTTCAACTCAGTCTGTGCCAGACGATCCTATTTGTTTCTTTCACTGTTAATTCACTACAAATTCCACACCAGTTGTTACCTAAATCCCTAAGAAAACCTATCACCCAAACGCTAAAGTTTGGAACACTATTACATCACGATTCAACTATAATTGTGGTGTGCACTACAATTTCTTCATGCTGCTAAATAACTAACACGTGCTTTGAATTGTCCTTCACAGTTTTCGAAATTGACACCATTCCATTCATGCAGACAAGTCAAACTATGCATGATGAAAACCTCGCTGAACCATATATGATCATGAAGATGCGTGTAGACGATTTCTTTCTTCCTTCTTAATGTGCTCTGTATAAATCAATTCTCAACTGGCAAGTCGCTAACAGTTCAATGACAAACAAAATACAGGTTCCGTCCTGTACTACCCCACGAGGTTAGAGAATGCGTTCTTCAAATGAAACACGACCTCTTAAGAACCTCAAAAATAAGTCAACCATGACTTCAACGCCCATCTGGCGCGACCCTATTGTCACCAACAGAACGCTAGACTTGACACTGCCTTTTCAATCATCTTTTCACCACTTAACCGTACCCTACAGCAACACAAAAATAAAAATAAACAAATAGTCCACCAGCCTCCAAACACCCATACATAATACCCTTATTTTCTTTCAATTCAGCCATGTTTAACTCCAAGCACAATTCAAACAACTAGACTTAATTTACCACCTGGTCTCATGCAGCAACAACTTCTAGAACTTTTCTGCTCTAACACCACATGATTGCAAATTATAAAACTAATACATACAATAATAAAACCCCAATCAAGACCGACATCTGTCGTTACAGAATTTAAAAATATAAAACAAATAATCACACCAATAATCAAATTATTTACATAGCCTTTGGGCGCATTCTGATTTAATTGTAACTGCGCGGCTTTTAATTGTCACCCGTAGACAATATGTCTCAACCCATCCATGTAATAATTACGGGGAAAAATTATTACCCACCCATTTATAACTTTTATTTGCCGTTTCTACTGGTGTATGACGCTTATTCAAATTTTGGAGTTTTACTCATTGTCAGTGCTACTAGCACATGACATATCTGAACTCATTTACAATGTATGTGTGCACCTTAGTACAACACAGCATCGTTTCTTCGTCGCGCCCTTCTTTGTTCCATTAACTTGGCCCTTTGGGCTGTAATTGGATATGGTGATTCCTCTTCTTCCCTATCGGTTTCATCACCGCTATCGTGCATATTTTCCTGGCCATCGGTGTCTTGGTGTTCACTCTCAGGTCGCACCAAGCATGGTTTTAGTCGGTTGAAGTGAACAATCTGAGTCGCCTTATGATCGGTCCGTGCAATCAGGTATGTAACATCCGTTATCTTCTTTGCAATTCGCCACGGTCCAGTCCATTTGACCATAAGTTTAGGTGATTTACCTTTCTTTCTTAGTGTCTGGTGCAACCACACCATGTCACCATCACTAAAAGACTGGCCGTGAACCTTGAGATCATAGGCGACTTTCTGATGCCGAATAGCTGTGCCTAATTGTTTTCGTGCTTCTTCGTTTGCCTCCCACATTGCATTTCTATAATTTGCCACAAATTGAGACAGATTCTTTGGGGCCTCGTCTGGTGTTTTGCCAACTAGAAGATCTGTAGGGAGAATCACTTCTCTACCCAGCATCAGCTTGTTTGGGGTGAATCCAGAGGAAGTGTGCTCAGATGCACGATAGGCCATGCTCGTAAGAGAAAGGTACTGGTCCCAGTTTTCTGGTTTATCATCTACATATGCTGCAAGCATCTGGCATAACGTTCTGTTATACCGTTCCACCATCCCATTACATTGCGGATGATAGGGAGACGTTCGCGTTTTCTTAATCCCTAACATTACACAGAGCTCTTTGAATACGGCACTTTCGAACTGTCGGCCTTGGTCAGATAATAGTACACGAGGTACACCAAATCTACAAATAAAATTATCCAACAACGCTCTTGCAACCGTGATGGCTTCAATATTAGGTAGAGGCACCGCCTCTATCCACTTAGTGAAATGATCTCCAATTACCAGGATATATGCATTGCCTTCGTCTGTCTTCGTAAGGGGTC
Source organism: Unio delphinus (assembly GCA_029339505.1). Classification (NCBI taxonomy): domain Eukaryota; kingdom Metazoa; phylum Mollusca; class Bivalvia; order Unionida; family Unionidae; genus Unio; species Unio delphinus. The sequence goes on along the minus strand of JAQISU010000917.1, from coordinate 2,597 downwards.
CCAAAATATCCAAGGCTACAAGCTCTCCTGCTTCACCAGCCGATATGCCCTGAAGTTTCGCTCGGCGCTTCTGCTTGGGACTTTTATGCTGAGCGCAAACGGAGCATGTCGCACAGTAGTCACGTATATCATCCCGCATACCGGGCCAATAGTAACGTTGACGCACTTTACTGAGGGTTTTGTCGACACCTAAATGTCCCCCGGCGGCTCCATCATGGCATTGTTTTAGCACTTCACGCCGCCAACTGTATGGTACGACGATGAACCTTTTAACTGGCTTTCCAGAACGATCTAGCCAAACTCGCACAAGTATCCCGTCTGACATCTCTAATAATTTATATGTCCCCCATAACGCCTTAACTTCTGCGCTATTCCCAGATACCTCTTCCCATGCAGGGCGTTGCTGCCTCTCAACCCAACTAATTACTCGTGACAAAGTAGCATCTTGTCTCTGTATCCCTCCAAAATGTATCCCACTGTCTAGCCGTATAGCAGATAATCCCACGCTACATTTGCTACAGTATCTGCACCCGCTGCAAGGTAAGCGACTCAAGCCATCAGCATTGGCATGTTTAGTTCCAGGGCGATGTTCTATCACAAAATCATATTCTGATAACTGCTCCAACCAACGGGCCAACTGTCCCTCTGGCTCTTTGAAGCTCATGAGCCATCGCAGGCTACTGTGGTCAGTGCGTACCTTGAAATTTCTCCCATAAAGGTATGTCTTAAAGTGACGAATAAAATGTACGACAGCCAACAGCTCACGACGAGTGACACAGTACTGACGTTCTGTCCTGTCCAAACACCGACTCGCGTAAGCTACCACTCTTTCTTTGCCATCTATGTTCTGGGACAGGACAGCACCTATGGCTTCACCACTCGCATCTGTGTCGAGTATAAAGGGGCTATTGAAGTCCGGTACAGCCAACACTGGTGCAGAGGAAAGCGCTTTACGCAATTTTTCGAATGCCGCCTGATGTAATTCTGTCCAGTGGAAAACTGAATTCTTTGTCGTTAGCTGATGTAAGGGAGCTGCAATATCGGCAAAGTTTCTTACGTACCGCCTATAATAACTGCAAAAACCTAGGAACCTCCGCACTGCGGTAATTGATTTTGGAGTAGGCCATTTCAAAACAGCTGCCACTTTCTCAGGATCAGTTGCAACTCCAGCTGCGGAAATAGCGTGACCAAGATACCTAACTTCTCTCGCACATAGTGTACATTTGCTGGGTTTCAACTTTAGGCCAGCCCCTAGAAGACGGGTAAAGACGCGCGCTTGTCTTTCAAGCAACTGATTGAACGTGCTCCCGAAAACTATAACGTCGTCGAGGTAAATTAGACAAACTTCATATTGCAACCCGGCTAGGACGGCTTCCATAAGTCGTTCAAAGGTCCCAGGCGCGTTGCATAAACCGAACGACATGACTTTAAACTGATAGAGACCCCTTCGCGTTGCAAACGCTGTCTTAGGCCGATCTGCTTGCTCAATTTCTACTTGCCAGTACCCTGACATCAAATCTAATGTGGAGAACCAGCTCATACCTGACAGTGAATCGAGACTATCATCAATTCTAGGAAGAGGGTACGCATCCTTCTCTGTAACTGCATTTAGCGCCCTATAATCTACGCAAAACCTCTTCTTCCCATCCTTTTTAGCTACTAAGACCACTGGGGCAGCCCAAGGGCTTACAGACGGTTCTATAACCCCTTTTCTAAGCATGTCGTCAACTTGTATGTCAATCTCCTGACGGAGCTGGAACGGTAATCTTCTAGGTGGGACTCTAATTGGCGCGGTATTGCCTGTTTTGACAGTGTGCTTGATCAAGTTTGTTCTGCCCAAGTCGTCATCATCTTTAGCAAACACTGTGCAAAATTCACTTAATTGTTTGCTTAGGCCTCGTGCTTCATCCGGAGTCAAATGGACGCTTGACCTCTCAAACAATTCAGTTAAATGTGAAGGCAGACTGCTGTTCGAATCCGGTTTCTGACTTTCGACAATTTGTGTCGATAGGGCCGCACTGGCTTCGGCACAACAAACACCAGCCTGCAAGTTTACCACCTCTTTAGTCGGGTTTAGCAACCGTATTGGCACTGTTCCGTCCATCGTCTTAATGACGGCTCGCGCGACAAGGATTTTAGTTTCATGCCTAAACATCGATAGAGGCTCCAGCACTGACTCTGTAGCTAGCTTCCCACAACCAACATTCGCCATCCAACCTCGCGTGATAACTTCCGTCTCTGCCGGGACAATGATGTTTTCAGCCAAGGTGATACGATGACAGCCCATAGACCCCGCAAAGTGGCATGGGAGTTTTAGTCCCTGCATCTGCAGTGTACACTGCGTAATACTAATATCGCACTTATGCGGCCGAAAAAAATCTAACCCAAGTATTCCATCGGGCCTAATGTCAGCTACAACGAAAACATGTCGCCTTCTGACACCTGTCCAAGCAATGCAAAATTCAGCCTGACCATATGTTTCAATTTTGTTACTGGATGCACTGATTAGTTGAGTATCCACGGCATTGAGTTTTGGCTTTATATGACCAAGTGTTTCATACCGCCTCTTGCTGATGATCGAAACAGCAGCGCCTGTG
>JAQISU010000916.1:0-29418 GCA_029339505.1 Unio delphinus | reverse complement strand
TTATTTCTTCTTTTTTAATTTTTCTTAAGTTAGATTGTGCATTAGAACCGTGTTGTACTTCTTCTTTTTTAATTTTTCTTAAGTTAGATTGTGCATTAGAACCATGTTGTACTTCTTCTTTATCTCTAATCTTGTTTAAAGCTTTGCAGTACGTTCCTCTTTGTTCTATTGGCTTATCTTTTTTTTTTAAATGAGCAACAATAATTTTATCCATCATATCTTTTCTTAACTAATACAGTTCTGGTTTATTATCTGCTGGTTTATTATCACCATTCTCTTCAAAATTTTCATTATTCATCCAAAATTCTCCATATCTTTGTATTACTTTTTGTATATCGTCTAATTTATTTCTATTAGAATAAGATACGATACTAAGTGTCAATAAATATAAAATAATAATTGATAATACAAGATGAACAATATAGAACAAATATATATGTTGTTGTTTTACCTCCTTTTCATTAACATTTGATTTTATTACTGCTTTATTCGTAATTACATTATTTTGAATATTTTTTCTAATTAATTTATTATTCATTTTTTTCTTATTATTTTTAACTAATTCCAATTAATAAATTCCATATTTTACTGTTTCTAGTATATTTTTCATTTATCTTCTTTACTTCTCCAATCAAACGCTGTTTATTTAACAAAACATTTGTTCTCATTCCTTCTTTTGAATCTACAGACGCATATTCTGAAAGACTAGATAAATATAAAGATAATGATGCAACAAAAAGATTATTATATTCAATAAGTTGATAGGGCATAAATGCAAAACAATTGTTAGATACGGAATAGCTATAGATCAAAAATAAAATTGATATAATAAGGATGAAAGATAAGAAGAAAATAAAATGATCTATATTTATTCTTTTATAAAAATAAATTATTTTATCTTTAGAAGACTCATTGATACTATTGCTATTGCCTTTAGAATTATCCATTTTAATATTGTTTGCAACACCTGCATTAAGCGGATTAGCCATAGCTTTATAAAATATTAACTGTACAAATAAACAATAAAAAAGAAAAACGTATATTAAATAAATACATTTAACATTGCTTTCTAACTATCAAAGCATATAAAGATAGTTGTTTTTTTTATGATTATTAAAATAAAAAAAATTACAGATTTATGAATGATATTATGCTGAGAAAGGGACAAGAAATAGAATTTAAAGGCAAAGAAATATCAGCAATGCCTTTATTATGTTCTAATCTAATAGATAATATTTCAGAAATTGTGTCTGGAACTTCAAAAGACTATAGAATATCAAAATATGCCGGAAAATTAAAAGATGGAGATATTTATATGAAAATAGTTAGCGAAGGTGGAAGAAGAAACAATTATAGTTTTAACTAGATTGCCAAAAAAAGCATGTTTTGTTTTAGATGATAATGGTAAACTCAATATATTATCTTGCAATTCTGAAATATTGCATAAGACAATTAATGAAGAAACAATTAAAGATTATGAAAGACAAAATTATAAAAAAAATTTTGTTAAAGATAGGTTTAGTATAAAAAATATTAAAGATTCAATTGAAAAATTAACTCTAGAACAAAAATTAATAAGAGATGGTAAGGAAGTTCAAGAAATTGGAATCAGTAAAAATAAATATTCTGGACTAAAATCATTTAAGTTTAATAATAGTTTATATATATATACTAAAGACCAAGGAGAAATTAAGATATCTCCTGGAAATAAAGAAGACATTGAGTTTTGTGATACAAATAATTCTAATTTAACATTATGTTATAGGATTAAGGCTAAAAAGAAGCTTGAATATTGTTTTAATAATGCAGATAAAGATCTTGAAAATATAAAAGCAACTATATAATCTATATATTTAATAAACCTATATTTCCCATAAGAAAAGACAATAAGATATTTTTCATTTATTGTTTGCTATGAATTACATTAATTGTCTTTATGTTTATATATATTTAATATGGCAAGAAGATATGGACAACATTTTCTTAACGACAAAAGTGTCGCTATTAAAATATGTGATATTTGTAATTCAGAAAATAATGATCGTTTGTTAGAAATAGGATATGGTAGGTTAAGTTTAACTAGATTTCTTATTGATCAAGTTAATTTTCTTAATGGAATTTTTATTGAAATTGATGAGATCTTATATAAAAAGACAAAAGACGAAACTTTACATCTATCATATTTAAATAAAAATATTCAGTTTTTAAATTCCGATGTATTTAATTACAATTTTACTAATGAAAATGATGGCGATTTAACTATAGTATCTAATATTGCTTTTGATATAATAAAAAAATTTCTATATTTTATTACCAAATATAAGAAAAAAATAAGACAAATAATACTATTAATTCCTAAAGACATAGCTCTAAGCATAATTGATAATAGCTGTGCGTTTGGACGATTTGTTAGCATTCACTATTTTGTTGAAGTCTTTCATTTAGATAAAATCAATATATTCACTCCAAAAATTAATTTTGCTTGTTCAATAATTAAAATAAAACCAAATAATATAGACTTTGATGAAAAATTAATAGATTTTCTAAAAATTATGTACTCATCAAATAATAAGATGCTTAAAAGCAATAAAAATATTATTGTTCCAGAAAAATATAAATCAAAAAGAAATAGAGAGTTGAGCAATCAGGACATGATTGACATATATAGTCAACAATAACTAAAATATCGAAAAAATGGATTTTGAATATTTATTTATATATATTGGATTTTTATTTACTATTGGTTTATATATACTAATTGCAACAATAATAGGCAACGGAGCTAATATACTTTATGAAATGTTTTATCCAAAATAGAATATGCATCATTTAAAATACAACAGAAAGAATTATAAAAATTTAATTAGTTTTATTGATAACCTTAAAAGTTTTGTATTTTTTTTTGGAGAAATGGGGTCTGGTAAGACAACTATTATCTCTGATTATATGTGGTATAAATATGGAATTATTTCTAATAGTTGTTGCTATACTTATATGAATACATTCAATACAAATGATGGAATAATCTATAGCATAGATTTATATAGAGATATAAATATAGCTAGTACAATAACATATCTTATAGAGAATAAACCATATAAGATATTTATTGAATATAAAAATAAATTAGATATTGAATTTATAAAAAACAATATCGATTATATTTTTATTGATTTTAAAGATGAAAAAAGAGTATTAAATAAAGTAGATTAGATAAGAAAAGAATATAAAATAAAGCAGATTAGATTTTCATTGTCTCATTAATTTCAAACTGCAATTCTGATACAAGATTTTTCTTATGTCTTGAAGTAATTGTAAATAAAGATAAATTCTGTACATTTATATATTTTTTAATATATTCTGATATCACAGATTTATTTATACTATGAAAGATTTCAATATCAAAAGAATATTTTTTCATTTTTCTTAAATGAAGATAATGAAGAGCATATTCAAAGGCTGTTTTTTCGCTATCGTACATAGCAGTAAAGTTTTTCTGTATAATAAATTTCATTATTGAAGCATAATGTTCTTCTGTAATATGTATTTTTTGTAATGAATTTATTAAATCTCTAAAAGATAGAATATTTTCATCTACAATTGATTTTCTAATAATAAGCAAAGATATGCTATTGTATTCAACAATTTCTGATGTATAGCTATTATCAAGAATTGAGAATGGATTATTACAAAGTAAATTATTAATTAATACATTTTTAATTTTATTCTCATAAATCTTAAATCCGGGAAGAGGAAAAACTAGATACATGAATGAACTTCTAATATTTTTAAATATAAATTTATGTCTTAAATTAAAAGAATATCTTTTAAAGGATATAAAGCTCGTATCTGGTTCTACTATATTTTCATCTTTTGTTATATTTGATAATACAACATCTATATCATTATTCTCAGTAGCAAAAACAAAATAAACATTTTTTCTATTTATATGCCTAGAATGAAATAAATCTACATCTTGAGCAGAAATATTTTCAACTGTATTTATTTTTCCTTGTATCGGCTTTCCAACTATTTGTCTTATAAATACATGTTCTTGTATTAAATTTTTCATGTATATATATAGATCATCTGTTTGTTCAAGTATTGTTTGGATAACATGTTCTCTAGAATAATCTAGTTCCTTTTGTGTGAATGAGAATGTAGTAACTATATTATAAAGTATGTTGAACACTTCGACGCAAACATCTGAACTACAGTTAATATAAAAATAAACATATTCTTTTTCGACCTTATATTCTAGTTTATAACCTAACTTTGCTAAGTTTCTCATATTTTTTTTATTAGATTCGCAGTTTACAATTAAATGAACAAGTAAATAACATAATCCACTACGTCCTTTCATATCGTTTGAAGATCCAGCTTTTATTATACAGCTTACACAGCTAGAATTGAACTTCGGGTTACTAATAATAATTGTCTTATAACCTGATATTGTTGTACTTTTGATCTTATTTATAGACATGCAATAATATTTGAAATAGATTAAAAATTATGTTCGGTCATTGCTTGCTTTCTATTGAGCAGTGTATATCTGAACTAAAAAAACGCCTTTTAGTTCACAATACAAATATCAAAAATGATATTTGTGATATAATTATTTACTTTGGTATCGATCCTACTAATAATTTTATACACGAAGGTCATATTTTACAACTTATTACTCTTAAGCTTTTTCAACATTATGTAAATGCTAAGATATATATACTTATTGGAAACTTTACAGCATTAATTGGAGATCCAACAGGTAAAAATAAAACTAGGGTAACTAAAGAAGAAAAAGATGTTGATAAATTTTCAGATGAAATAAAACAATTAATAGCTATAGTTTGTAAAAATTTGGAATTAGAGTATACAATGCTTGAGAATAAGGATTGGTTAAATACAATATCTTTTACAGAATATCTAAAAATAACAAAATACTTTAGTGTCAAAGGAATATTAAATACATCAATTTTTGAAAATAGAAGTAGAGAAGATATTAAGCTACTCGAAATGATGTATGTCACATTGCAAAGCTATGATTATTTACATCTTCATAAAAAATTTAAATGCAATCTACAAATAGGAGGTCAAGATCAATGGATAAATATAATTTCTGGTGAAAAGTTAATATACGATATTACTGGAAATGAAGTATTTGCATTAACAATTCCACTTATACTAGACAGTAAAGGCGAGAAAGTAGGTAAGACTGCAGGTAAATCGAACCTAATGTTTTCATTGGAAACAAGCGATATTGACTGCTTAAATTTTATAGTGCATGATAGATTACTGACAGCAATAGAATCATGCGATCCAGACGACATAATTAAACTAATTAGAGGAAAAGAATTTATATTAGAAAAAAAAAGAATTCTCTCTATTATTAAAAGAAAAGAAATTATAGAAGATACATCTCTTAAATTGGAAAGAATGTCTACTACAACACCGATGAAACTTCTAAAAAAAATTAAAAGATGTGATGATGTAGAATTAGATGCTATGTTAAAAAATGAGAGAATTATATTAAACGGAAATATAGTTTATAACTTTAAACAAGATATTATGAAATTTAAGAAAAATGGTATCAATTATTTCAGCATAGATGATAAGATATATATATGGTTAGAAACAGATCAAATTAAATAAAAGCTTGGAATTTTACTCTAATAAGATGAGATACTATATCTTGTACTTGTTGGAGTTCTTACATTATCAAATCTCATCGGCTGTCCAACGCTTGCGACATTTGCTTTTCTATTTCTAGATGTTTCATTCATATGCATAGCTAATTCATTAATTAGTGCTCTAATATGATTTTTATAAAACAAATCTTCTACATCTATATCCTCATCTGCATTAATTTTTGTCTTTTTAATCGCAATTGAGCAAGATAGTGCTCTAAAGTCCTTATGCATTTTTATTGCTTCAGCCTTTATATCAGATTCATTTGTCTTAACTATACCAGCCACCTTTGTATTAAGGCTTTCACTCATTGTTTTATATTTTGCTATATTAACAATTAAATCTTTTTCTGGAATATTATTAACATTATTAGAAGATTTAATTGTGTCACAAAATTGTAGAAAGCATAAAATAAGAGGCATATAAACAATTAAAGTTTGCGCTTCTGGTAAAGATATTTTTGAATTTGAAGCAGTTTTGTTAATAAGATTATTATATTCTTTGACAACTATTTCATTTTGTTTTTGGTTCATTAGAGATCTAACATGACGCATTAGATCGCTGTTTATATATGAAACAAAAGAACCAACTTTGTCCGATAAATATTGATATTGTAGTATACTAGTCACCTAAAGTATTTTAGTAGTTTTAAAATAAATAAGAATACAAAAGAAAAGATCGTTTCTGATATAGAATTTTAATTAAAAAAAGCTTCATGGAGCATCAAACATACATGCGGCACAGCGATCGATACTGTGAAAATATAGGAAAGAATAAAGATCTTCTTGTAGATATGCTGCGTTCTGTAACAGAAGTATGGCCAGAAAATTTAGAATCAAGCAAATGTTATGAAAGCTCACTATCATTCCAAAATTCACATTTTAGTGAAGAAAATTTTCTAAAAGAAAAAATTGATAAATTTTTAGTAAAAGATGGCAAGATTGTTATTGAACCACTTTTATTAGACGATATTTTGGAAGCTACAATTTCTAGTACATATTCATCTCATATATATAAAATTATTAATTTAGACATAAGACAACAACAAAATTTAAAAAAAGAATGAGTAAAAAATTTAAAAAATATACAAATATTTTTTTAAAGTCTCAAGCAGAGTGGTCAGCAGAAGAAGCACAAGATAATATACAATCAAGAAGCAAAAACATAGCAATAGAAATAGGTAAAAAAATTATGTGTTTTACAAGTTTTATCGCTGTTAAAAATTTAGCTACGGATAATATTTTCGTTTATAATGCTTCTGTAGGTTATACAGATTATTTTAATGAATTCATATTAGAAAATACAACTAGATTAAATTATAAGATTGATATTCTAAAAAATAGAGCAACAGAAAATAAGAAAAAAATTATTGAATTAACAAAGAAGTTATCTATATTACATAGCAATATTATTGTAATTTTTTCTCTCATTAATATAGTCTGCGCCTTTAAAATAAAGAAAAATAATTTTTTAAAATTAGTTAAAAAAAGTTGTACAAAATCAAAAATTGAACAATATGCTCAAATTTTTTTTGATAGATATGCTGATAGATATGGAAGATTAATAAGTAATCTGGACACAAGCAAGAGATATACAGTAAGGAAAATTAGAACAAAAATAATAATATTTCTAATAATAAATAAATTAAAAAATGAAATAGAAGAAAGTCTGGAAGAAATATATGAAAAACAACTTCCAATTTTTAAAGAAAGTCTTGATATATTAAAAGCATATCATGATTTAATATCCGTATATAACTCACTAATATTAAAAAAATAATTTATCTAAAACTAAATTTTATTAATTTATAGTAAGAATATCCTTATTGTTTATAATTAATTTAAACTTCTTTTTTATTGCTAATTCTTTTATTAAATTTTTTGTATTAATATCTATTATGTCCTTATTTAAATCTCTAACACTTATACTACCAAGATTTTGTAAAGTTTCAATATCAAGACCTCCAATAATTTTATTTCTAAATATTTTATTAAGATCAGTTAGCGATGAAATAGTATCTTTAGTTGGTTTTTTGATTAGATATAGTTCATCTCTATATAATTCGATTATATTTCCGAGATTTTCAATATATTCAAAATCAGCTTTTTTTAAGTCTTGTATATCATAAGCAACAGCAATACCTATCAACATTAGTTCTGTCATACAAAAGATGTCGCCATAGTTTTGCATTAAGATTGAGAAAATTTTTTTATTAAATACACAAGGAACATACAAAATATAATCTATTATTGCTTTTCCTATAGCACTATAAGATTCTTCATCATTATTGTAGTATTTACTTTCAATAGCATGATTTACTATTATTGAAGTTAATACATAAGCTATTACTGATATTCCTTTTGGAATAACTTTTACACTAAAAATAATTTCGTTCTGTTCTTTTTCAAACACTTTAATGTCTGAAATATTTTCTGATAGTTTTGCTAACATTTTTATAAAGTAAAAGACTTTCTCGCGATGAAACAAGCATTTTATGATTTAAACGTTATAAGAAAAGAATTGAACAATTTAAATTACACTAATACTCATAAATATAAGATAGAGCAAATATATAATATTATACACAAACTTAAATATCTAAAGAAAAATAACGAATGTTTTTGTTTTATGGGAATATATAAAATCATCAAATCTTTTATGATAAAAAATAAACTGGATTATGAAGTAGCAATATTTTTATTAGGAATAAGCAATAAGTTAAGTATACTAATATTACAGAATAAAGAAACTAAAAAAAGTGAATAATCAAAACATAAATGATCATAATGAATTTATTAAAAAATATCGCGACATTAATTACCATATAAATAAAACTTCATATTTACATCTAGAAAGAATTTTAAAAATATCAAAAATATTTGATGTCTTAGAAATTAAAGAAAAATTTATAAATAAAAATTATGGTAAACTGCTTATTGAACATAAAATAGATGGATTGTTAGTTGAATGTATATATTATAAACAGAATCTTTATATATGTCTTACAAAGGGAGATAGAGATTGCGGATTAGATATAACAGAAAAAATAAAACTATTGTTGCCTAACAGAATAGAGCTTCAGGAAGATATATTTTCTATAAAAATTGAAGTATATATGGATAACATTATCTATAATAAAAGTTATAGTAATTTTGCGACATCTAGACATGCTGTTACTTCAATGATATCTAGAGACAATGTAAGTCAAGAGGAAATAAAAATGCTTAATTTTATTGTTAATGATTGCAGCAGTAATATTAAACATATATTTCAAACACAGGAAAAGTTCTATAAATTCATAAACAATATTGGTCTAAAAACACCAGAATACATAATCTATAGTGAAAATATTGATTTATTTGAAATCTATAGCTTATTTGTTGAAAACAATAAAAGCCATCTTTGCGATGGATTAATTATTAAGGTAGATAATATGTCAAAACACTCACAACAAAGAATATGTAACTATACAGTAGCATTTAAAAAACAAGAATATTTTATTGCCAAAGTAAATAAAATAGATTTTATATTATCAAAGGAAGAATATAAACCTCATATTTATATAGATATTTTTGAATATGATGAAAAATTATACAGTAAGATTAATATGTATAATGCCTCTTTTCTTTATAAAAATAAAGTTAGAGTCGGAGATAACGTAAGATTAAAGTTTAATGGTAATATGTTATTTGATGAAAATATCAGTATTAACAATGAAGATGAATACAAAATAGAATTTAAATGTACGATTTGTGAAAATATAATTATTCTATCAGAATTGCAACATAAACTTGTATGTCAACTATGCAATTCAAATATAGCTTCAACTTTAATATCATTTTTAAAAAGGAGAAAAGGGACAAATATATCTACAAGTAAACTCATTTATCTTTTTAAAAATTTTCCAAATATAAAAACTATATTAGATTTGGTTGATTTAGATGAGAGTCAAATTAAAGATAAAAAAATGTTTGGTATTGTATCTACAATTAAGAAATATGTTAATGAATTTAGTATAACTGAATATATGTTATGCAGTGGTCTAAATGGACTTGGAGAAAAAGCATGCGAATATTTAGGAGAATATCTGGAAAAAAATAAAAAAATTGATAAAGAATTTATTCTTAATTCTTCAGTATTAAATTCAAAACAAAAGAATCTACTTATTAATAACTTTAATCTAATTGAAAGAATAATTTTATATTTCTACAATAATTAGTTTAAATTAAAATTAAATATCTGAATGGGAGTAGAACAGCAACAAATTTTAGAAATATCTAAAATAGCAACATCACAAGAATCTAAATCATTAATAGCAAAAGAAACTTCAAATAATCGATATAAAAGATTAAATAGTGAATGTTGTCAAATAATCAATAATATAAAAACTGATAAAAAATTATTTAAGAGAGTTAGTAAATATGAGTTAAATTTACCTTATTCAATATCTAGTAGGATACGAAATAATAAAGGCAATCATAAATCAAAGTCAGTAACAGAAAAAATACTAATGCGTGGTTTAATGATAATTCTTGCTGCAGAGCAACAAATTAATAAGGAAAATAATAAGGATACATATCTTGTAACATTTAATGAATCAATTAATATATATAAGGATATGATTAAAAAGGAAAAACAAGCAATAGATTTAATAATACTAAAAAAGATAAATAAAATTGTTAATAATGTAATAATCAAAAAAACAATGTCTGATCTTATTGCAGAGCTTGCATTGTCATTGAATCTTAGTTGCAAACAATTTAGTTCGCTATTGTATATGATTCAAGCACAATTTGATTCTTAATTTATATAGAAAATTTTGTATTAAGTTTGTATTCAGAATATATATATTTTGTTATATCAGTAATTAAATATTGTCTTTTACTACAGCTATAACAACTATTTTCTAAACTAACTGTAACTATATTGTTTTCTAAATCAATATCCTTAATAACAACTGCTCCGCCATGCTCTATGAAAATTTCTTTAAATTTTGATTCTATATAGTTATTAATTTTATAGAAGATCAACAATTTTTTATCTTCATAAATCTTAATCTCTTCTTTTAGTTTTATATCGTTATTATAAATATTAAAAATAACTATTGATAGCACAATTTGCCACTCGTACTCTTTATTTCTTGTTATAAAAATATAATTATCTATAAATGTAATTGATTTAATAAGATTTCCTTTAAAAAATGAATCATATATTTTCTTACTTAAATTTTGATCCGTGTTAAATGAAATCATAAAATCTAATGTCTCATACGGAGTTTTAGTAAAATGAACAACTTTTACACTAACAGGATCAATACTGCTTTCTAATATTTTGTACACTTTATTAAATTATGGAAAAATTTAATCTAGCTAGAAGAAACGATCAAGGTAGAGGTGGAAGTGTCGCAAGAACAGGTAGACCAACATCTCATGTTGGCAGCAGATTACTAGAAACAAGAACAAGAAGATTAGATAGAAGCTCAGAAAGATTGAATACAGAAGGACAAAGAAGATACCAATCAAAAGAAGGTGAAGGAACTGATGAAGAAATCGATATAACAAAAGATTTTGGTACTCTTGATCCAAGAAGTTGTTTTGAAACTGAAACAATATGTGGACTAGAAGCTATAAATAATCTTGTCTTGAATGATATACATACTTCAGAAGAACGTGTAACATCATGGGGAATTGAAATGTTAAGAGCCGCAGATAAGATTAGGACATCTAAACCAAGCCAAGAAGATAAAATTTTATTGTCCGAAAGCAATTGCGCGAAAGAAATAGAACAAGCATTAAAAAAAGCTGATATAAGAAATCAAATAATTAATGATAATGATCTACGTCATAATCAATATTATAAATGTTATATAGGTAGACAAATCTTTCAATTAAGAAGTATTCAACATTCATTTAAAATAGGACATAGAACATTAGAGTTAACAACAGAACAAGTACTTATTAGCGGAGCGCTCCAAACATTGATAGATCAAAATCGAGAGTCCTTATATGTTTCATCTCAATTCCCAAATAATAAGGTTAAATGGGGATGGGAATTATGTAATATATATTATATTTTTTATGAAATCTATAAATTTATAGATATGTCTCAATATCCAATACAATATCAGAATGAATATAATGATCTAGAAAGAAAAATTCAATCTATAATGAGTGAATTTAAATCTTTAATTGAGGAAAGAATATTTGGAAACTTTGTTGCTAGTGTAATACAAGAAAAATATGAAGTATTTGAAGCTGGTATGAAAATTTTTGCTGAAGAATATTATCAATATTACAGACCAATATATTGTCTTAGTATTTATAATTTTGAGAAAAAAATTTGCACAATAGATGAAATAAAATTTAGTTCTAAAATAAAGAAAGCTCTTGATTTACAGACTACATCAATTACTTATGATGAGTTTCTAAATCATCTATATATGCACTGTTATTTTGTAACTGATGATATAAGTTTAAGTAGGAATGATTATATTAGACAATATCTTACAATATATCTTACAAAACACAATAAGGGTTATCAACAATTAATTAAAAGATCTGAAGATAATAATTCAAGATACATAGATAATTTAGAAGGGCATTATTTTTGTGGTCATAGAATGATAGATGAAGAGATAATTTTTAAGCACATAGATGATTAATGATTGAATATTGTATAAATCTATAAATAACAAAAATAAAATGTATGAGTTATGCATATTAAACACGAATAAGAAGATTGTTATTAATACTATGGATGTGCGATGGAATGATTTTTTAATCCATCGAATTGTTCGTTCAATTAATAATAATTGTAGAATCTATCGTAAATTACATTATAAAGGCAAATCTGCTGTAAATAAATCAACAAGAAAGATTAGACCTCAAAAGAGAACAGGAAGATCAAGACAAGGTTCAGCAAAAAATCTTCATATGAGAGGAGGTTCTGTAAAATTTGGACTTAGTGGCGATAAGGAGAAAGATATTATCATTAAAAGAAGAAAATTTTTAGATGTAAATAAAAAAGAAAAAACTCTTGGAATGAAAATAGCGATTAAAAATAAATTAGACAATAGTGTAACAAGAGTTATAGATTCTTCAGTACTACAAAATCTACAAAAAACAAAAGATGGTTCTGCAATAATAGACGATCTGAAACTAGATGCTAGATGTTCTCTAGTTTTTTCAAGTGGTGAAAACGTTGCTCAATTTAATAATTTATACTATGTAGATTTATATAATGAATGTAGTTTTAATTTAGTAAAACTTATAAAAAATAAATTTATTATATTTACAGATACTGCTATTGAATCAGTGTTAAAAAGAGCAAATATAGATTACAAAATAGAATAATTTAAAATGAAACTAAATATTATATCATCTAAAATACAAAGCATAACTTATGATAAGTGCTTAACACCAACAAAATCTCTAATAAAAACAACATATTTTCATTTTACAAAATCATCGTTTAAAGCATATATAGCTCGTTGTTTTAAAGCATACGCAAAAGATCAAGATTGTGTTGATACAATCTGTAGTGAAATTATGAAATCAAAAGTTAGATCAGTTAACTATAAGAGATTTGTTATTAAAAGATCTGTAAGAAGTATAAATACAAATAGCAGTAAAGCAAAGATCTTTAAGAAAAATAATATTTATCGAAATTATATACTAACATTTTCAAGCAAACTATTAAGAGATAAGTTTATTGATAATATGTTGTATACAATAGAGGATAATAAAGAAAATAATAAATAGTGTAAAATGATTGTAACGAAGAAAATAAGACATTCAATTAAGTCATATAGACAATCGCAAAATGCATTATTAACAACAGATAGGCCTTATTTTAAGCTTACAAGACGAATACAGAACAAAGCTGGTAGGATTGTAGGTGGAGGTCAAATATCTGTTAGACATAAATTCGCAGGAGCGCACAGAAGGTTGTATAGAGATGTATCTATCACAAGAAAAGTTATAGATATACCTGGAACTATAAAAACTATAGAATATGATCCATATCGTAATGCTTACATATCATTGGTTGAATATGAAAATGGACAAGTAGAATATGTAATACATGTTGAAGGTTTGAAAGTTGGAGATCAAATAATAAATACATCAAATAAAGATAAAGGACTAAGTTTGGGTTGTAGCAACTTGCTTGCTAATATGCCTAGAGGTGCTGTTATTTGTTGTGTTGCTTTTAGACCAAATTCTGTTCGTCATTTAGCAAGATCTGCGGGATGTTATGCTACTGTTATGGATAATTTTCATAGTACACATACATTGATAAAACTTCCATCAGGAGCTCAAATGAGAATAAGCAATAAATCAAATGCAGTATTAGGATCTGTATCTAATGCTTGTTTTAAGAATAGAAAAAGCTATAAAGCTGGTCAGAGTTTCTATCGTGGTATAAGACCAACTGTTAGAGGTAAGGCTATGAACCCAATCGATCACGGTCACGGAGGTGGAGAGGGTAATACTGGAACTAAAAGACATCCTGTATCATATACTTATAAACTAGCTAAAGGAGGTAAAACTCTAAATAAAAGAAGCAGATATAGTAAGTATATTGTAGAAAGAAGAAAATCAAAAAGAAAAAAATAAAATGTCAAAACTAAAAAAGAAAAAACATAGAGTAAAAGAAGCTATACTAAAAAGAAAATTAGAACAACAAAGGAGAAATTACTATAATCAGAAAAAATTTGAGTTAGTCAAACAATTAAAATTAGAAGCAGCTAAATAATTTTATAATTTTCTTATAATTGTATATATATTAAAATAAAACTATATTTATTTTAAGATCTTTAAAAATTTAATTTTATCTATAATAGCTTTAATTATAATTACGTAAAATTATTATGGATATCGAACAAAATAGCGCACAAGCAATAGATGAAGAAAAGAAAGAAAAAAGAAGTGTAAGATTTTCTAAAGAAAAAGCGACAATTATTCAAAATCTAGGTAATCAATACTTTAACGGATATTTTTCAAAAGAAAAAACACCAAGAGAAAGAAAATATGAAGACAGATTGACTAAAGAAGAATACAAAAGATTGAAATCTAAATTATTAGAAGATATACGAGGTAAAAAAGACCAAGGAGTTCAAAGTGCAATAATAGATGCGACAACTATAAATAATGAAAATGATGAAAGTACAGTATTTGAAAAGAGAAATCCAGAAACAAAAATAGAAGATAATTTTAGCAATCTAAATTTAATATTGCAACCTAATCATACAATTAACTCTGATGTATTAAGAGATAGAAAGTTAATGGAACAATTTGGTAGAATGTCAACCAAAAGAGGAGTGCCTATACAAATTGTAAATAAACAAGGAAATCATGAGATTGGGCAAGTTCATACTTATAGCGGTTACGGTAATTCAGGAGGAAGATATTTAAAGAAAAGAAGCTATATAAGAAGGCCAAATATATTTACTACAAAAAGTAATTTTAATAGTCGTATGATGTTGCCAGCTGATTATCATGGTATAGCAAGGGATTATGAAACATATAGTAAAAAAGAAGTTTTAACAGATTTAACAAAATTACCAAAATCTTTTCAACAATTTACATCAGAATTTCAAGCGACATTGCCGGAAGTTTCAAATGTATATATACCAAAACGAGATTATAGTGATTCAGACTCAGATATAACTAAGAATACAAGTGATTCAGACTTAGAGGTAAATCCTGATGATTTAAGTTTAGTTATAAATACTAGTAATTTAGATTTAAATATATCTAATAATCCTAGTGTTTCAGAATCATCAGATAATGATGATTATGGCTTAAATCTAGCTATGCAAAGTTATACAGAAGAAATTGTTAAAGAAAAAGATGATTCAAGTATAATAAGCACAATAAGTAATAATACAATAGAAATTAGTAATAATCTTTCAGATAATATTCATTATACAAGCGATATTGCAATTAATTTGCCAACTATATCACATATTTATCCAGATCTTTTTAATCAACATCAAGAAACAATAAGAAATGATGCCAAAGACAGTAATATAAATCAAAGAAAAATTTCAGAACACAATAGTTTAGTGCCATGTTTAACTAATTGTTGTAGTGAAAGAATGGCAAAATTCCTAAGCATACGAGACGATAAAGGAACAACATTATATATAGCAAGAATTTCTATATTGATTATATTATGCCTACTTGTAGTTATCGGAGTTATAGTTCCATTTCTAGTTCATTATAAAAATAATTAATTTTATAAGATACTTAATTTAATTTTTTTAGTAATACACATTAATTTATCAGAAACTAAATCGATATAACCGGAAAATGGTATATCGCACTTCTCGTTTCTTTGATCAAGAAAATTTCTCTCAAATAATCGATTTTGCCTAATATGTAAAATTGTATACAATAAACTTGATGATTGTTTTAAGTCAGATCTAATAATAAGATGTTTATCATTATTCAAATAATATGATTGATTTATAGATCGGCGTTTCCAGCTATAGAATCTTAATTTTGTATTAAAAAATAATAATTGATCCAAAAAATTTATCAGTAAATCTTTTGATAGATTTAATTCTTCGAAAATACAATATTGATCAAGGATATCTGGAATTAAGTAATCATCTTCAATATGATTTCTCAAATATAATTTTAATTTTTTAATTAAATTGAAAAATTGTTTTATATTAGTTTCGTACTCATTACAACCAATAAAATTACTAATTTTATTATTTTTATAAGTTGTATTTTCAATAAAAAAGATATATAAACTTGAGTAATAAAGTAAAAAAGTAGCAATATCTTCCTGTTCAAATGGAGAAGATAAACCAGAGGATACAATACAATCTCTTATTTTGTTTAAAAAAATATATCCAAATAATAATGTAGATTTAATACTTTCAAAAATATTAGTAATAATTGCGGAAGTAATATTTTCTAATTTAAATTTATTATCACAAATTTTATCGCTCAATAATAAAACAGAATCTTTAGCATAAGATTTAATCATTGATAATTTATTCATTAAGATATCCGCAGTAAGATAAAAACGATCAATTAAATATATTTCTTTAAACATACTTAATAATTGCATTTTTTGACAGCAAGATTTTAAATTAATAATTTCGCTGCTATACAAACTATACATTTTACTACTTCTAAAAGAATGAGCTATAAAAAGATTTTTACCATTATTTTTCTCATTATTATCAAAAAAATATTTTATAGATTTATAAAGTTCTCCTGTATGATAGGGCATAATTTTTGGATTAATTTCTAGTATTTTTTTCATTATATTTTTAGCGAAATAAAATATAAATTGCTTTTCCATTTCATAATTAATATTATTGGTTCTAATTAATCTTCTGATATTTTGCTCTCCTAGTTCACCAATCGTTTCTCCGCTACAATAAATATAATAAAGCCTGACTATACTATGCTCTTCTTTATCGTATGTGGCAAATTCAATATCAAGAATACATAAATTATAGCTTTTTTCTGATGAGAATTCTATTTTTGATAATTTATTTTCACTCTGATCAAACCATTTATCATTTGCAATAATAGAACTGGCTTGATCAACTGATAAATCATAGCTAGCTGCGTAGACACGATTATGTATACTATCATTACGACAATATAATTGATTTGAAAAAAAACATGAACTAGGATAACCTAAGCAATATTCTGTATTTAGCTTATCTATCATTTGATCAGCTTCTTCTCCAGATTCAATTGATGCTGCAAACCACTGAATAACTGATTCGATTTCTTTACCGTATAAAGTCATTTTACTAAATATATTAATTATTGTTTTATGCAAAATTATTGAATATTGCTAAATAAATAATAGATAAAAAATCTCTCAAACATATATTTACACTTTTCTATTATTTGTTTGATCCTATTTATTTGATCCTTCTAAAGTTATATAGCTTGAAAAAGCTCTAATCAAAAATATTAATAATCTTACTATTACAACAATTATGTATTTATTTTTTCTTATAGAAGAAATAATTTTTCCTTGTTTCTTAATTACAACAAAAAATTTTATTATTTTTTCTTTTCTTTTTGTTTTTCTGTCTATTTTTTTTATTATATTTTTTTTCTTTAATAAAATGATTGCTCTATTATTTTCAATAAGACGTTTTATAAAATCGATTTCCTCTTCCATGGTAAATTCAACAATATATATATTATTTCCTTTACTTTCATAACTATATAATACACCACCTAATCTTTCAAAAAGATCCTGTGAGTCTGTAGTATGTAAACAACATTGTTTACAATATTTCAAACCATTAGGATATATGTAAGTGTGAATCATATTTTAATCGATTGTAATATTGCAAGATAAACAAAATAATGTAAGTTAAAATTATATATAAAAAAAATAATAAATAATACTTTTTATAAAAAAAATGTTCAATTATTTAAATAATAAGCAAATATCATAATATAAATAAAAAATGGAAAATAATTCTACGGTTCAAATAAGCAATGATATAGACGAAAGTAATGCTATTGCAATATTCAAAGAAACATACACTAAAATTAACAGAGCAGATGAAGATTTAGCATATTTACTTAGTGTTGGAAGCAGTCAAGAAGAACAAGAAAATAATCCTTATAGTTCAGATGAATTCGAAGATGAAAATTATGTTGATAAACAAGAAGATAATAAAATTCCAATATCATCAAATCGCTTAAATGAAAATTATGTTGATAAACAAGAAGATAATAGAATTCCAATATCATCAAATCGCTTAAAAATAGAATTGGATACTTCAGCACAGGATGCTTTAGTAAAATTACAAACTAGATTATTAAATGATCAAATATTTACTAAGTTCCCAAATTCGCCTGATTGTTATCCAATTATGATTCTATCTAAAACAGATTATAGTTTAGTTTATATTTTTCTTAGTCTTGATGCAGAAATGTTAGAGAAAGATATAGAAAGAATTAGAACGAATAAATCAACAAATATAAATTATGCAGATGCTACTTACAAATTTCTTTTGCTTGCTTTTGACAGAGTATTAAATAGGATTGAAAATAATGAACCTTTTAATACATTGAAAAGCCTTTTTTTCCTAAATACCGATCAAGTATTTGACGAAACGAAATTTAATAAATCAATAAATAAAATACGTGAAATGATATTATCTCAAGCAAATAAGTATTTAAGAGAACAAACAGGTTTTGCAAATATTGTTGCTAAAGAAAGCAAAAAATTAATTGAAAAACTATGCAAAAAACACGATTGTATCGATTATTTCAAAGCAATAAACAAATATTATCCTACTTTTATTGCAACTCTATCACAAAATAATAATAATAAAGAAATAATGTGGTATTTGCAAATATATGCTGCTTTTTCAGCGGAAGCTCAAGTATATTATTTGCTAAAAGAATATATATATACAGATCAAACGCAAAGAAGAATAAATTTTGGCGAATTAACATGTGAGTTTTTAAAAGCTATGTTTTCTTGCTTTAAGGTTGGTATTGGAACTGAACTTGCAAGTTTATCAACATACGTTTTCCAATTCAATAAGAAACCTGTAAATTTTATTAAATATAGTAAAGCGTCTCAAAAGTCTTATGATGGTTTTGTCTTAACAGTTGCACTTGATTATGGAGATTATATATTTTCTAAAAAAATTCATGATTCTAAAAGAAAAAAAATAATCAAAGCAATTCAAAATTTTAATTCTTAAAAATTCAAAATACAAAATTCAATATTAATATATTAATATAAATAAAAATGTTAGATTCCTATTTAAATAAAAAAAACTATGACCCAAAAAAAAGCAGCGAAACTGATGTAAATGAAGATAAAAAACCATTAATAAGTAACAGTAAACAAGAGATCACTCAAACTATTGAATTAAATCCAAAAACTATTGAATTAAAAAAGAATGATATATTGGAAGATAAATATAAAATTCAAGCTTCTACATCAGAAGAGAAAGTATTTTCATCCGATAGTCGAGACGAAGATTCTGCAAATTCATCAACTTCAAATGATATAAATATAGAGCGTTCATTATCTAGAAAAGTTTCACGTCATTCCAAACATATTTTGTATGATACAAGCTACCATCCTTTGCTTGATATATTAATAAAAATTGATCTTTGTAATTATCTCCCGATCATGTTAGAACAAACAGAGAGTAGTTGCTATCCAATTGTTGTTATAAAATCAATTCATAATTTAAGTTTAGACTATATATATTTTTATAGAAAACATCAGGATTGTAGTCTAGTTTCATCAAAACATTTACTAGAATGTATTTTCGATGGAATAAAAGATAGGATAATTAATTCTGATAGCCATAAGATATTCATGCAATCTATTATGGATCTATCTTCTTTAAAAGTATCAGATCCGCAAGAAGCAAAAGAACAATATGATGATTTCTTTTCCCAGATGAATCAAATTATAACAGACGTTTTTTCAAAAACACAAGAAAATAAATCCTTAAAAAATAACATAAATAAAAAAGTAAAGAAGATGTTAGATAAAATTATGAAAGTGAGCGAGTTTATAAGAGATTTTAAATCTATAGAAAGTTATTATCCTTTATTTCTTAGTGCTTCATCTACTGATAAAAAAAATATAGGTGTTATGATGTGTTTTATGCTTCTTACAATCTCTATAGCAGAAATTCAAGTTTATAAATTATTAAAAGCATCAATATATACAAAAATAATTAATAAATATTCATCTAAAACAATTATATTTACAAAAGCAATGATTAAGTTAATGAAAAAAATAATATTATTTGTTAATATATCAAGGTTTAAAACTCTATCAAAAATAGAATTTCAATTATATGGAACACGAATTTCTTTTATTGATTATATTAAGCAACAGAAAGAACAAAGTTCATCAATTCTTAAAGTAAAGAAGAATAAGAAAGATTATGTTCCAAAAGAAAATAATGTTGGCTATCATTTTGAAGTTAGGAATTTTAAAAAATAATTCTATTAAAGTAATAAAGATAATTCTAATTAAAAAATGTATATATTTCCTAGGAATTGTAGACTTAGTTTCTATGTTTCAAAAAAAATAGATAAAATATTTGACATAGCCACATCAAATATAAAAGAAACCCATATTTTACTAATTCATGATTCTGGAAATTATCTATTTCATGAACTAATAATTGGAAGAATTGAGATGTCAGAAACAATAGAAATTCTTAGAGATTATTATTGCGAATTATTAGAAAATAGAGATTATGGTATATGTTTAATTCAAAAAATTGACAATTTAAATTATAGTGTAAGCGTAGTAGAAAAAAATGATCTTATAGTTAATATATATATTAATTTATCATTAAAACATACAATAATAAGCATTGTGCATACTTATCTATTTTATTTTTTTGTAAGAGAATAAAATAGGTAAAAATAATAACTAACATTTAGTTACTATATACTATTATTTGAATTTTCAATCTATATATTAGACACACAATAATAATAATAATAAATATTAAAAAAAATAATTTTTTTAAAACAATATAAATAAAAAATGGACAGAATAAACGAAAGAAATATTTTAATGAATCTGGATGAACATAAAATAAATAGAAGAAATGTTAATATAGCAGAGTTTACAGAATATTCTAATAATTTAATTAAACAAGATACAGATCAAGTAAGAAAATTAATTATAAATTTAAAAAATGATGCGGATATTCTTCAAAGAGAAATTGAAGCATTAAATATATTTCTCGAATACGATAAAATTGATGCTTTGTCTTTTACAAGATTTGAAGCTTTTTACGAAAAAATAAAATCTTATAATAAAAAAATAGAGGAAAAATGTAGAAAGAAACTAATGATTCTGGATGAAAAATCAAAATTAATAAATGAGACAAAAAATATAATTGACAAAAGAAAAGAACCAACTAGAATTTGTAATGATATTTTACATCAATTTTATTCAGAAATATTTACAACACAAGAAAATAAATCAATAATTGAAGAAGTAAAGAAACAGCAAAAAAATGATGCAATAGAAGATAATGATCAATTATTAGAAGAAAACTCTTCATTTCTTAAAAGATTGCCAAAACATACCGAACCACAGAATGCTGATAACACAGCAGAATTAAACGATAAAGAAAAGTTTCTTCAAACTCTTCATTCTATTATGGCAGCAAACAAACAAAAAACAAATCAAGAATTAGATCAACTAATACTTAATAGATCGTATAATTCAGGTTATAACACACAATCTGTTAGGACTCGTAGACCAAATACTCAACGTATGCATCCTGGTCAACGAATGGAATATGAAGGACCTAATTATATACCTCATATTATGTCGCAAGAGGAAGAAGATCGTATATATGCTCAAGCGCTTCAACAATCCTTGAATGAACATGGCGATAATACTGGATTTATATCAGTAGGTAGAGTTCCGCCTCAAGAAATGCAACAATCATTACAAGAACTTCTAGAAGACTACGACGATCCTGTTGCTCGTGTTGCTCATCATTTTATACCAGGATCTTTATTACATAGTTCTAGAAGATACGAAGAGATGCCTCAACACAGAGGCGAATTACCATTCCCAAGTTTTGAGAGACCAAGAAGGTACGTAGTTGATGGTAGAATGATGAGCAGAGAACAAGCTGAAGAATATAATCTAAATCGTGCTCTAGAAGAATCTATCAAATCGGAAAGAAGACGACAAGGATTAATGGAGCCTCTTCCTGAACAACGACCAATACCAACTCTTCCTGAACAACGACCAATACCAACTCTTCCTAAACAACGACCAATACCAACTCTTCCTGAACAACGACCAATACCAACTCTTCCAGATCAAAGACCAAAACTAACTTTTCCGGACCGAAGATCAACACCACCTACTCCGTACCTAACATATCGAAGATCAGGGTCACCTCTTCCAGAAAATTTAGCTAATAGAGAAAATCCAGAATTAGACGCAGATGTTCAGAAGTATCTACTAGAAAAAATACAAAAAGATAGAAAAAAAGAAATAGATGAGAATAAATATTATTCCGATGAAGACAACAATGCTGTCGGCAATACAGATAAACAATATGGATTAAATAGATATGGTGAAACTGTATGCACTTATATACCGCCAGTAAAAATATCAACATCTCATAAACCGAATGATATCAGTCAAATAATTAATACTCTAAATATAATACATAAATGTTATGTTAATAATCATGAACAAAGTGATATAGTCGAGTTAGTAAAAGAAATAACAAATTGGTTACAACCAAATTATAAAAGTGAATTAAAAAACTCAAATCAATTACTTGAGTTATTTCTTAAATCTACAAACGACATAGAAAAGAATGATTTAAGAATCAAATTAAATAATATAAAAAGAGAATGTAATGAAAATATAAGAAGAATATTGAATATTATAGATGATATTGATACAAAACTAACGAAAAAGATGAATGATATCAATAAAATAACAATACACAATATATTGGTAGACTGTTTTGAAGCAATAAATAAAAATATGCAAATTATTTCTAGACATGTAACTTAACAACTCGTAAACAAACAAAATAAGCAATTAATTATTTATTTTTAAATCTTTTACAATTAATAATCACATTTTTTTTAAAAAAAAAATATAATAAAAAGAAAAGTGGATAGACAAACAAGATCAGAAGTAGCTCCGTCTTATAATTTGCTAACGGATCTGCAACACTACAAAGTAGGAGAAGAAAATGTAGACCGAAATAAGTTTGAACAAATTAGAAATGTAGAAATAAAACGTAATATAGATTATTATGAAAGAAAAAGAAATAATTTAATTTCTGAGATAGCTATTATAAACATAACAATAAGTTCATTAAAATCAAAAAATCATTTAAAGGAAAGATTAAAAGAACGATACGATCCTTTTCTTGATGCTCTCACTACTAATAAAGAATATAATACAAAGTTATTAGAAGCATATGAAAAACAAATACAAATATTAAGAGATGAAGCAAAGTTAATAAATGAAGAATCTGCATTAATTAATGAAAGAGAAAAAATGGTTCATCATCTATATGTAACTACTGATAAAAAAAATAATAAATTAATTGAAATAGATAGAATAAAGAGAATAATTGATCAATTATCAGATCTTATTAATCAAAATAATCAAAGAATTGAAACTCATAATAAACAAGATCAGGTATCAGACGATATAAGTGAAAAACAAATTAGAGAATTAAATAATTTTAATGAACAACTAATTTGTGAAAAAGAAAAAATACAAAAAGAGCTAGATATAAAATTAAAAGAACTAGATGATATATTTCGAGAACAAAGTCAAAATATAGATCTAAGCGGTTCTGTTGCTATAGCATCCAATAATGAACAAAAAGAAAAAAAAGTTACAAACTTTTTTTCTTCTATTAATCCTAAAACATCTGATGAAATAAAAAGAGAAACAGAAAAAAAAGCAAAAGCTGATAATATTAGATTAAAGAAAGAAAGAGAAGATCGACGTATTCTCAATTCATTTAGAAGAGAAAATGCAAATAAACAATCTAATATATTTGTTTATGCTAGACAGGAAGACGACGATGATTCAGATCGACAATCTCATACTACAACTACAGATGATGATTCAGATCGACAATCTCATACTACAACTACAGATGATGATTCAGATCGACAATCTCATACTACAACTACAGATGATGATTCAGATCGACAATCAGATACTACATTAGAAGACGATAATTCAGATCAACAATCGCATGTTACATCAGAAGATGATGATTCAAATCTGAAAAAAGCTCTTGAAGAATCAAAAAGAGAATATGAAATAGAAATGAGAAGAAGAAAAACAAATATATCTGCAGAACAAAGAGGTGCTACATTATCATCTAATGATTACTCAGTTATGAGTTGTGGTATGTCTAGATACCGAGTAGGTAATATATCAGCTTTAAAACCAAGAGACGATATATCTTCAGAAGAACAAAGAGGCGCTATATCTTCAGAAGAACAAAGAGGCGCTACATCGTTAGAAGAACAAAGAGGCGCTACATCTGCAAAACCTAATAATCGCGAAATTCTGAAAAGATATCTCAAAGAACCAATAAAAGAAAGTAAAGAAAAAATGATAACAAGAGAACTAGAAACTGAGATGCCTCAGGCAAATATAACAGGTACAACAAAAGGAGACAGAAAAGGTGTATTCGCAAATTATGAAGATGTAAGAACAGAAATACAAGATAACCTAGACTACATTTTAAGACACTTTCATCATACAAAGAAGGAACATCAAGTAGCTAAAATGCTTAAGCATTTTGTATCCCAAGATTATTACAAAAAAATTGGAGATATTCCATTTAAAAAAGAAGAAGTAGATATTAAAGATAGTCGTTATTCAGAACTATTAATAACGTTAGAATATAATATAGAAAAATATATCGATTATATTGAATTAATAGACGAATATTTAGTTAAAATGAAGATAATATCAAAATACATGTTTGAAGAAGAGTTTAAGGTTATAGAATTAAGAATGAAGCAAATTAAAGAGCATACAAAAGCGAAATTAGAAATAGCGAAATCACAAAGAGATAAGTTGAAAAAAGTCTAATAATTATATTTTTTATAAAAAAATAATAGGATTAAAATAAAATGATAAGTGATCAAATATTACTATTGAAACAAAATAAAGAAATAAAAGATTGTGAGCAAATTATAAGATCACGAGATAAAGTAGAAGATTATATTAATAGTATGATTGTCGCAAATAATAAAATAAAAACGATGTTACCATCAATAGAATCGTGTTTAGATATGCACAAGGATGATGAAATTCTAAAAGCGATTTTTCAACACACAAAAAAACTTCTTGAAAGTAGTAATAATTGTATTAATATATCTAGAGAATCAGCTCTAAAAGCAGATATATATTTGAAACAACCATTTAATGAAGATATGAAAAAAGAATATCAAACTTCACTGAAGCAAATAGATAAGACAAAATTTATTTATGAACAAGAAATAAAGAAACAAGAAGAACTCATGCAAGAATTTAAAAAAAATAATCAACCAGAATTAATAGAAGCTGTTGATGAAATAATGTCTTATCAAGATTTATTTGATAAAAAGTTAACTAAAATTAGTAAGAAAATCTAGCATATTATTTTTTATTTTATATTTATATAAATATAAAATACATATATTTTTTCTATAGAAAAAATATATAAAAAAATATTTTTACAATGATTAGAAATGCCTGTATATAATTTAGAACAAGATTTTATTAATAGATTTTATCTTTATTATCTAGAATCTACTGTTGATACTTTAAAAAACCTTATGTCATTAGAGGATAAAGTTGAAAATATGATTGATTATAGATTTTTTATTAAAAATGATGATAGAGCATCAATTATATTGATGATCTTTGGAAATAATGAATCCGATATCGATCAATCAATACAATCAATATGCGGTCAATGGAACCAAAAATTAAATGAAATTGCATCAAATTACAATATTGAGTATAGCTTACGGCAAGTAAATTTTAATAGATTTACACTAGAAAGTATAAAAGAAATTAGGCCTAAAATAAATAATGATAATCGTTCAGAATTAATTTCAAAGATTTTAGATATTCAAGATAAAGAGATTGAAAATTTTTATATAAAATTAATTGATATGCAAAATGATAAAAATAAAAATTTATCAAATGTTTTTAACCCAGATAATATAATAAGTACTGGTATAAAAATTGAAAATATACCCTTTTTTCAGTGCATATCACAATTTTGTTTAGCGCAAGTACCTAGTATGGAAAATTTTAATGAAGAAGGCAGTTATTTGTTAAAAGATCTAAAAAGAAAAAAAACAATCATAAAATATATAGAGATTGGAGACAAAAGACCCGCAGAAATGGATGACTATACGACGCATAAATTTAATAAAGCAATAAATAATATGAGTTTAATAATAAGAAAAACATTTAATATAAGCGATGTTTCTGTTTGTTTAGAATTATCTAGAATAATGATTACATCTGCTATTAAAGATTTTATTTTTTTAAAAACGTCAATATATTTAAATTGGTTATATATTCGAAACGAATTTAAAATGAATTCAAAAACTTTTTTTCTATGTTATCAAGAATCAATTAAAAAATATAAACAAAGACTTAAAACATTCAAAAATCTAATAATATCCGGAAATATTGAATCAATATATTCAAACACTTTAAATTATCTTAGTGAAATTAAAATTATTTTTTCTACATATGAAAATAATTCGTGGCCAGAAAATTTTACATCTTTTAGTGAATTTAAAAGACTAAACTTAATATATAAGATAAAAGATAAGGCAACAGATAGAATAAAAGATAGGATTGAAAAAGAAAATAACAAAAATAAAAAACCAAAAAATAAATTAGAAATAAAAATAAATAATCCTGAAAATAAACAAATAGAAGAAAGATTGAATGAAGAGTCAGACAATAAAAATCTTAATATAAATATTAAAAATAATATTATTTTGATTCCTTTTATTCTTTTTATTTTCTTATTTTTATCTCTATTATCAATATCAGTAAAATATATATATAAACAATTTTATTCAGAAGAAAAAGAAAAAAAGATGATCATTCGAACTAAATAATATAGATAATTACAATTAAATACTAATTTTTTATATCTTAAAAGCTTAAAAAATTATGAAATATATAATCTTATTAAACCTATTATGAACAGTGAGAATATAGATATTAAGATAAAGGAAATTTTCTCTGATTTAGATACTGATATATATAATGAAGATTACGTGTATTTTTATCCGGATCACTTAAACTATCTGATGCAGACATTTAACTTTAATGAAAGTAAAGAGAGTTATAAGACAGATTTTAAGTTATGCCTCAAAATATTTTTAGAAGATATTTTATTTATAAATAAGGAGGATAATCATAATTCATTATCATTATATAAATATATAATTAATATATATCGAGTAGTTAAAAAAAATAAAATATCGTTCGCTGCATGTAATTCAAAAAATATTTCATCATTAAATTTTAAAAATTCTTTACATAGCGATTTAAAAATACAGGCAAAAAAAATAGTTTTATCCGAATATATGAAATCACTAATAGACATAATTAGTCATTTCTATTATTTTTCTAATGTAAAATGTTATGGAGTAAAAATATTAATAATACAACATTATTTTTTAGATTTAAATCAAATATACAGAATAAAAAATATAAATAAATATAGAGCAATAAGCGGGAAATTTAATAATAAACATTATATGTTTATGGAGATAATCGGCGATGCAACAAATGCTATTAATATTTTAAAAAGGTATAAATACTTAATAGAAAACGAGGAATTTAATGTTTTAGATAAAAATAATAAAACTGTGATTAAAATACTATTTTTATCTTATAGATCGAAGATTGCATTCATGATAGATAAAGAATTAGGTTTAAAAAAAAATAAAAATTATAAATACTATACCCTGAAATTATATAAATATAATTTATCAAGATTAAACTGGGATCAATCTTTAAATATTAAATTATAATTTAATACAAATATATTATAGACAAGAAATCTTATGATTCTTTTATTTTATATATATAATTATTGTGATTTTAAATGAAAAATAAAATTAAACAATGTTTATAATAGAATAGTTAAAATTGTAATGGAAAGCTTATATAATAATACTGTTGATTTTGTAATAACTAATTTTAGACACGCGCCAGATATAAAATTAGGATCGGCACAATTAGAAGACGTAGTCTTAGAAACAGAAATACAATTAAAATTATTAAATCTTTCTGAAGATGAACAATTACAGTTTACGCAACTTAGAGTACAAGCATGTGAATCAAATACAGAAAATAATTTAATAGAAATTCAATGTCTTGATTCAACAGATACAAATTTAACAACATACGATCGTGATGATATCATACAATCTAAAACTAAATATCCTAATCCTTACTGTATTCAGTTAGAAAGTTTAACAGAACAAGAAAATCAACAAGTAAATAAACTTCAAATATGCTTTATAATGCTCAATAATAAAGTGCTTATATTAACATCATTATATAAAACATTATTTGATCTTTATACAACATATAAAATTATAAATCCTCAATCACCTACATATAAATCATCTCTAATGCAAATGATGTCAGAAATAAAAATAAATGCTGATATATTGAAAATAAATTATAAGTTTACAGCATATATCTATTATAAAATCTTTATCGCATTATCTTCTTTAGTATATGAATCTAAATCTATATCAAAAAGCCAACACACTCTTCAATTACATTGGTAATTTCAATTAATCAAAGAATTGAAGACAATCCTCTATATTTTGACATTGATCTTCTACTATCTTAATAACTGCATTAATGCTTGTTATACTGAGATAGAAGTCTTCATGACCCGCTTCATATATTTGAGAGCAATTTACTAAATGCTTAAGCATAATTTTTGCAGTATTTAAACTATCGACAAGATATTTTTTCTCATGATTAATTTCAATATTAAATGATAATTTTTCAGTATATTTTTCATTATATAATAAGTTAAATTCCGTTTTTAATATATCTTCAAATTTTTTATAACTATCAACAACCCTTATTATATTTTTACTTAATAAAAAATTCTTTAAAGCAATTGAATTTTCTAGTGTAAATATATTATTACAATCTAAATGATTATCT